>JZKD02S2017505.1:361642-375255 GCA_000966675.3 Picea glauca | reverse complement strand
GAATGCTACCAATTCCCACAACTTTACACGAGATATCATTTCCCATGTAAACTATTCCATAATTTATAGACTGACAAGTAATAAACTAGTGTCTATGAAGACACATGTGGCTTGAAGCACCAGAATCTAATAACCATTGTTGATCATAACATGAACCAATACTAATTGATAAAACTTCATCAGTCATACCTGAACCTGTTGTTGAACCTGTTTCGGTTGCATTTTATTCCTTTGTCTCTTTTGGAGGGTCTTATTTGGAGGCTTGTTGTCACTTCAAACAGTCCTTCTTCAGGTGTCCATATTTTCCACAAAACTAGCACTTAAGCTTTCTCTTTCTGCTCTTCGACTTTGACCGAGAAAAATCCCTCTGACTGTGTCCTCTTTCTTTAGGTCTTCCTCTGATCACCATCGCCTCAGATGTAGAGGTTTCTATATTGGATTTCTTCCTTGTTTCCTCAGACAGTAAAGCTCCAACAATGTCATCAAACTCAATACTTTCTGTTGAACTGAAACTAATAGAGGTAACAAAATGATCCCATGACGTGGGAAAAGAACATAATAATGTAATCACCTTATCTTAAAATTTGAATTTCACTCCCATGCTAGTCAACTAAACTAAGAGAGTATTAAAGGTATTTAAGTGATTAGCTATCTTTGTACCTTCCTTCATGCGCAAACCATAGAATTGTCTTTTCAAGAAGATCTTGTTTGTCAAGGATTTCGTCATGTACATGCTTTCCAGCTTTGACCATAAACCGACTGATGTCTTCTCCGAGACAATGTTGAATAGTACTTCGTCGACCAAACACAAACGTATGGCATTCAGTGCTCTCGCATTCATCTCATCCCAGTCTTCGTTTGTTATGGATGTAGGATGTTTTGATTTTCCCAAAAGCACCTTCACCATGCCTTGTTGCACAAGCAGCTCGTGCATCTTAACCTTCCAGATCTCGAAATTGTTATTGCCATTGAATTTCTCACTTTCGAACTTAGCACTCTATGTCTTTGCCATTAGAGAAAACATAAAAAACACCACTGCTTGTAATAACCAAGGCTTTATATGAGAAATAACCTTATGTTATGTTTAAATATTGAACCCAAAAAATTAATGGTAAAAAGGTTTTTAAAAAGAAATATTTTAAAAATATTTTATTCCTCAATAAAATAAAATATTTTGATACCCTTTTACCAAATCCAAGGAAATTCAAACTTTATGCATATTAAAATATTAAAATATTTTAATATCTCTTTATGCATAGTACTCTCACCATACCATTGCATTCAACAATTAGAAAATAAGCATCCACCATTCGACCATACCGTTCATGCATACAATATTTAAAAAAAAAAAACACCTTTAACCATTTCAAAAAACAAAGCCTTTAATCCTCTAAATAATATGCCATCCCTTTAAAAAAGGTATTCCTTGCTTAACACCATAGCAAAAAATATTTTTTCACGCCAAAAAAATTAATACATACTCTAAAGTTTATGCACCTCTCAAGTGAGTGGTTTGTGTACTTCAAAGGGCCGCCACACCTCCCGTATGTCTAGAATGTGGAGATATCGAAATTTACTCGTGGAGTTGCCACACCTCCCAATGCATCTAGACTGTGAAAATGTCGAAAAAACTGTCACACCTCCCGACGCATCCGGGCTGCGGAAATTTCAAAAATTTACCCGTGCGTGAAGTGCGTAGTAGTGGCCATTGCGACCTTCGAGAGGAGAGATCTGCGGAAATTTGGGAATAGATGCGCCTCGAGCTATTGCTACTACTCCTTCAAATTTTGACGCTCTTGACGTCCTCTTTTCCAACCAGCTCTAATACCACTTGTTGTATTTGCAAATGCGGAAACACAAATATCACATAAGACAATCAATAAGAATGTAGACAAGAAACACAACAATTTACGTGGTTCACCCAAACGTTGGGATATGTCCACCAAGCATAGGTATCAGTTATCTTATTATTCAAATCAAGAAGATTATAGCAGGCTCACACTCATCTCACGCCCTCTCATTACACCATTTCCTCAATTCCCCTTTATGCCTCTACAGGCTTACATCAATAATGAACAAAATTAGATTAGTTACATAACTAATTCTAAACTTGTGCGTTCATACCAAATTGGAAGATTTGGTTGAACAAACTACTACAAAAGGGGCTCCACTAAATCTGCTCATATCTACCAAATCTGGGAAATTCATTGGCATATTCAACATAAACATCCTTATCTAATTGGTTTAACTGCTTGTCCACGTATATTTAATATATAATTTTGTTATGGAAGGCCACCTATACCTCCCATCTGTAAATAAATGTGGGTTATATTTGTGCATTTGTGATGTTGTTTTAAATATAACATAAATAATCTTGTATGTATGCATAAGTGTCTGTACACATCCCAAATGGTCTCTGCAAGCCAATATTTTCGTCCCTACCTCCCTTGTTTATTCCTCACATAACATTTGTCTAAATGAGTACCCAATATACATTCCACACTGTTATTTTTTGCAATAACGTTAGTACATGTATTCACTTATTGTCTAATTTATGTTGTACTGCTCTCATAAGCCCTAATTTTATTCATTGCCTTTAATTTTTTTTTTGGTCAAATTTAAACTTGTAAAAATTCCTAGACCAGGGAAAAAGAAATAACCATCTCTGGATTTCAAAGGAATGTGATCAAACAAAAACGCATAGATCGAGAATATTCCTACAAAATCGATTATTAAAATATAATTTAGTTGACCAGACTTTCCAAGAATCGGACAAATCGCTTTCATACTCGAATGCCAAGAGGTCCTACTGTGATTTCAAGTGGAACTGATAGAATGGAAGGTGGAGTAGGTTGATTAGAGTAAGAGGAGGTTAGTGTTAGAATTGCAAATGCGGAAAACATAATTCACATATGATAATTAATAAACACGCAGGTAAGGAACATGTGGATTTCCCATGGTTCACCCAAACATTAGGCTACGTCCACCAAGCATAGGCATCGATTGTCTTATTATTCAGATCATGGAGATTAAAATAGAATATAAATTTCTCACTCTATCTCTCTCTTTGTCTCTACGGGCTTACATGTATATATATACATTTAAAAGAAACCGATTATTAAATGCAATGCCTATCCATATTCTAACTTGGTCTATTTAGTTGCAACCAAGGAAGAATAATAGGATCCAAATTCATCCTTTGAGGAATTCGTTTTCACCTAATCCCAACAATCGCCACCTTGACAACAATTAACCTGATACCTTGCTCCTTCCTTTTGTTCATCACCTTTTCTGTAATCCAAGAAAAGCCAAGTGCCACTACAGCTTCTCTAATAAAACTAGTTTTGTGATCTCACCTATGTGACTTGCATGAGTTTGGATTTCCTAAGGGGTTACTCCACCTCCAACATGTCTTCCACAACTGTGTTGTGAGACATATTTAGTGATAGATATCCTTCTATCTAAAACACCTGTAAAATATACATTACAATTATCACAAACCATCTCAGTGTAACCATTATAGATGACATTTGTGCTTCTCAAACGCTGAAGCACCCATTTCACTGCAACACCTGAATCTATCACGTATCTGACAACATCATTAGCATGTGAAACATTTGGTCTTAACCATTTCATCACATACAATAGACCTTCTACTAAACTTACACGAGACATAGCCTTTTCTTCTTTATAGACAGGACCTATGCTTGAAGAAAACTTATAATGGAGAGAAAGAGGGATAAAAATTGGTTTTACAATGTTTATAATGAACTCCAACCATAAATTACCACTACCATCTCTGTATACTTCCATGCCCATAATTTGTTTTCCTTCTCCTTGATCCCTCATCTGAATTGTCCTGTTCACCTGAGTCATTTTCTTACTGATTTTATCCACGCTTCGGCTTTCATCAAGCATATCATCAGCAAATAACATCAAGATTGTGAATGTACTATAAACTGTATAGTCATTCCTACCCTTTGAAAAATTCTGACTCACTATCAAGAATTCAAACCTCTTGTATATTGTCCTCAGTACTAATAGGCCATACAATGAATTTTCTAGCATGCAAACAAATTTACCGTTGCAATATTGAATCAACCCTTTTGGTTATTCCATACATACTACATCTCTATCAATGATGAACTTTTGAGAAGTAGGATCCCACACACAACATCCCTTTATACCACCATCATAACTTGCAGACATATAAAACAAGCAGGAATTTAGAAACAAAGATTTTAAGTTTGGAAATTATTTACCGCTGACCAGTACTTGCAATTATTTCTTTCTCTTATGACCTTCATGCTTCTGCCATAAACAATAAGATACATCTCTCACTTCAAATGCCACTTCAGTACTCCCTTCTAGCTTCTAAAGGTTATCATCCTTTGTTGCCTTCATCACTACTAAACTACCTTTCGACAATGTGAGTGCTCCACCTTGACTTGTATACTTATATCCACAATAATCCAACACTCCCAATCAAATCAAATTTGATTTAAGCTCAGGTACATATATAGCATCCATTAATTCCCTAACAATACCATCGAACATCATGATTTTAATACTTCCAACCCCAATAGTTTTACAAGGAATACCATTTCCCATAAACACTACACCCTCACTATTAAATTTGAATGTTTTTGTGACGAAGTAGAGACGAAGTTTCGTCGGAATAGGGTCTTTCTAGTGACCAAGATAAAAAAAAATTGTCGAAATCAATTTGTTGGTCTAGCAGCCACACATGGATTGAGTCAGTCTAGCGACCAGGAGAAGAAGCCTATTCACATTAGGGAAAAGTTACCATTCGTCAGTCTAACGACCAATATTAGTATGTGTAGCGACCAACTTTAGTCGCAAGCCTTGCTAGCGTCTCTAAGGAAAACATAACCTTGGTCACTCTAGCGACCATAATTAGTCGGCTAGCGATGAATGTTAGTTGGTCTAATGACTAATATTAGTGGCAAGAGCGACCAAGATAACCTAGCAAACTTAGTCAATAAACCACGCTGAGTCGGTATAATGATGAAGATTAGTCGCTAGAGCGACCAAACCTAAAGCTAAAAACGTCAAAAGAAGGATGAACAGGTAGTCACTAGAGATACCAAGTTACATAATTTGCGACCAATTGGCTATATAAGCGACGAACATGTTAGTCGCTAGAGCGACTAATGTTGGTTTTTTCTTTTAAAATATGTCATTCAAAGAGGAATAAGCCCAGACTAGCAAGATACAGAAGCATACTTTCATTATGTATCTGGGAAACAATACAGAAAAGAAGAATAGAGAATTATGACTATCTAGAGGAGATGAACACACATTCTTCCAAAATCATTCCGAAGGGAAACAATATAGAAATATAATTTGGAAAATGCCCAAGACAAATGGAAGAAATAACCTCAAAGTTATGTGAACTTGCAGATATGAGAGTAGTTATGTCGGGCTAGCAAAAGAAGTCTTGTATTGTATTGACATAAAAAGGACCTAGATAATTAAGATTGGTCAGCCAAAAATCTTATGGCAGATTAAGGTGGTTGTATTTAAGCCTTATATTGAATTACACAAGCTTTAATTGTCCATTCAAGAACTAGATTGAAGGGTTCCTACCCTTCTCATCCTTTGTTGTTTTAATTAACAGATTGTTTGTCCTTAATCCATATCCTTTATGTTGACAATATCCACCTTTTTAGTGTTGGTTCACTTAGGGAGGTGAAATCTTTGAAGAAATTTTTTAATCTTTATTGTATAGCCACTGGAATGGAACTAAATTTGATCAAGTCCTATAGAGTATACCAAGGCATGAGTAGAATCTAAATCTTATTCTTGCAAAGTAATAACATTGATAGGTTCCACCATTCTATAGTTGATCTACAACTTATTGGGAAATAGATCATGGTCAATCCTAGCAAATCTACACTCCTTGCAAGAAAATTCAGAATAGTCAACACAATGGATCTAATATAGAATTACCACACTTATTTGTGTGCACACCAATATATCCAATAACTCCTCCATGATCTTGAAATATTGGTTTGCATAGATTTTGTCCCTTTATAAATGACATATACATAGTAAATATATAGATTCACTAGCATATGTTAACAATGAGCACCCTAATCCTTCTCTTTTCACACATGCCAATAATGCACATACACAGTTTTTTTTTTCTAGTACAACTCACACAAATAATATTTTCCATCATGTATGTATTAGTGAGAGTTATCACATAGTGACTATGCATTAGGAATTTCCACCATGGATCCATCTGCCAAGGTCCTAATGGTCCCAAAACAACCCCAATCTTATTCTCCTTCACTCACTCGATCTAGAGATTCTTGATACTCCCCTCCACTTCTGAATACATGAATTTTTCTTATCTTTTTCCAAAAACAAATCATCTATCTACAATTGAGGCCTAAGGTTTTAGAAAAATTCTAGGGTTTTGAGGCCTAAAGTTTTAGAGAAATTATAGCATTTTGAGCATGGGTCTTGCCAAAAGAAGAAGAGATACGCACCATTGGACATTCTGAAAGGTAAACATATAAAACATTGCAACCAATTCAAATACAAACTCACAAATACTTTAAATAACAAAAAGAAGAAAAAATGTAGTTGTGAAAAATGCCCATAACAATATTGGATCCTTCATGGAGCACAAAACTTACATATTAATGCTATTTGTTTCTTCCCTGTGATTAAAATTGATCTGTAATTTTAAAAGATTTCTAAGCACCAAAAACATGAATAAGATGCAAAATTTTTAACTCTTTGGACTGCCCAACTTCCAAAATTAGCTAAGATATAGTACATTTTCATGATATTTGATTTCATTCCTCACAAACAAGGATTTGAGTTTGAGAGTAATTTAAAAAGATTTCTAATCACCAAAAACATGAATAAAATGTTGGTTTATTAAAGCTTTTCTTTCAAGATAATAAGAGTAGAATTTAGTAAGCATACTTGTAATTTTTGAAAATTATATCAGGGTGAATATGAAAACATACCACACCAGCAACATGTAACACAATGCATCCATGAGCATCCATTGCAACTCATAGACAAGAATCTACTAATTAACTAAACTTTATTCACAAGTCATTGCCAAACTTTTCATGTTAACTGAAGGGTGCTTTGGGGTATTGTTGCTACCCCTAGGTAGGCTATCATTGTACAGAAGGAATGTGGAAGATTTGACAAGTTGTAATCGTAGATATGGCCATTTCCTACATATTTTACAGCTCTGTATTGTTGAGTATTTTGATCAACACTATGCCAATGGTGTCCACCTAACAAATGTATATGAAGGTCTTTGGGTGCTACCATAACACCAATCAAAGGATTTACACCAATGAAGGGATTTAGAAGTTCGACTAAAGTGCATCCATATAATATTTTAAGTGAGTGAGTGTATTAACACCAATGAATAAATCCATTGTCAAGTAAATGGCCTCTACAAGTCAATGAATACCTAGATTTGCTAGCTCATGAAAGGGGAGATATCGTAGGGTGAGCTAGTATGAAAATAGGTCAACGTTAGGTAGGTTGGGCCTGCAAAAATAGCTTAGAACAGTCAAATGGTAGACAGTCCTGAGGAAGTTCTTCCCAATACACACCTCATTACTGAACTCAATTGAATGATAAGAAGTTCTTCCCATCCCTACAATTAATCACCACACTAGCATGTGAATCATGTATTGGTACTTATGGTACTATGATAGAATATGATCTTGTTACGAGGGACATCCAAAGAACAAAGGAAGGGAAAGTGTTTATCACTAGATTGATAAGGGCTCAAAGGAAAGGCTAGAAAAGAGGCATGCCACTCATAATAGTGGGAATAAAGGAATACAAGCACTAACTGCAACATTTGTAAGTATCTTGAATGTGATAATTGATTATAGATTTCCTAATCGGAACTAAATCATTGATATCTAATTTGTTCATTTGTCATATTTTGATAGGAACAAAAATATGGTCGACGTCTAAGTCATATGGAGAAAGAAATGATGCAACATAAAATATGGACCAATTTCATGATTTGTATGGAGACAAAGGTGATACAAATTTCAATCCTAATATATATACATATATATCCTTGTTTTTCTCCTTCATCTTCCTCGTCTCGTTCTACTTGGTGTTTTCATTGTGTTTCATAGGTTGTTTGGTCTTCTAGCCTTGTGTCTTTTATTGGAAAACCCCCTCTTTTTGGTAGGTGTAAATATGGTGGATCATTTATTACATGCCACTCATCTGTAGGAAATGGGAAATCCAAAATTTGTTTGGTCTCCTCAACTCTTCCTTGTTCAAGAGCAATCTTTCCAATTTGTTCTTGCAAGTCTTTTTAAAATAATTAAGTGGTGACCAAGATCTCTCCCTATCTAGAATTATGTTGACATTTTACCAAACACTCCCTTGTTATTCCATTACCTCCACCTTATTATATTCCTTCATCTTCCTCTTCCTAGACTGCATTGTCTTTGACCACCTTCTTTTTCTTATTCTCCTTGCATATCATTTTTCTTATTTGTCACAAATGCATCCATTGTCTCTTTTAAAGAAACATGATTTTTTATAAATCAATGATCATAATACAATTATCAATAACTACTAGCAGATTGGTGTGTTAGTGGAAAATAACAAGAAAATATTTTTTACTCTACTAAAATAAGAAAGAAAGGAAGAAAATTAGGACATGAAGAGAGACTAGAAGAGAAAACCCTATAATTACAAAGTAGAATGAAATTTATTTTGTACCACTATCATATAAACTTGCTAAGGGATAAAATAGTACACATAGTATGAAAAATACCATCAATACTATCTCCTTAACCCCATCTCATCGAATATTTCTTTGGTAAATGAAAAACCACGTGGTTTCTCATTTACCAAAGAAATATTTGATGAGATGGGGTTAACGAGATATCCCACGTTCTCCCTGTTCAATTCTCTTCACTATTGTTCTCTTCTTTTTAGTGCTAGTGCCAACCTTGTCCACACTCATTTTTATTTCTTATCTCTAACGTAGGGTTTGTGTCCACATCTCTAATAATTTATAGGATTGTAAACTATTCATCACTCAGTAATAGGATTCTATATCATGAAACCGCGTGTGGGTGTCTTTATAATTGATCACAAATGAGTAGTTTTACAATCCCATGATGGGATTAGGCTAAGTAAATGGCCTCAACAAGTCAATGAATACCTAGATTTGCTAGCTCGTGAAAGAAGAGATATCCTAGGGTGAGCTAGTATGACAATAGGTCAACGTTAGGTAGGTTGGGGCTGCAAAAATAGCTTAGGACAGTCAAATGGTAGATAGTCCTGAGGAAGTTCTTCCCAATACACACCTCATTACTGAACTCAATTGTATGATAAGAAGTTCCTCCCATTGCTACAATTAATTACCACACAGGACATAAATATAAATTATGGCATCAACTAGGACTCAAATCCAAATTTAAGAAAAAGATCATTTCCTTATTTATGATAAATGATTATAAGTTGCACTTAACTATAGGGAACATAATTACAATTGTGTTCTTGTCATGGGTTCAACTATATCATTAGCTCAAGGAAATATTTAATAAACAAGTGACCTAAAGAACAAAACCACACATCCAAGAATGGGGGAGTATGTCAGAGTGAATCTATATCTTACCACTATCCTTAACACTCGTGGAGTCAGCATAACTTTGTCTTCTTAAATTCAAATTTCCTAAAATAAATCATTGATCTCCACATTCATTACAAAATATCATGATAGTCATAAATCAACCAAAAATCACCTTAAACCAGTCCTTAACAAGATCCATACCTTTGAGTTATGGGGTGCCTCCAATGTTGCTCCTCTTCATCCTGTGATTCATCACATGACTTAATTATATTTCAGAATAGTAATTAAATATGTAAAAACCTCTGAAAATTAATGACTAAAGACGAATACTTGAATGAGATTCTCTTCATTTAAAGAATAAATTATTTTGTACTGAACATGACCAACCACGTGAAGGTGGAAGCTCTTTTGTCCCCTCCCCCCCTCTCACATCACTCTCATTTCCCCATACCCAATCTATATAGATTTTACAACTATAATTAGAAATGATAGTAACATTAAATGTAAGCAGAAAACATTCATCGTCATGTGCTAAAACAAAAAATATGAAAGCAAATAACAATTATGACATTTAGGAACACAAAATATATTACATTGGACCAGAAATATATTGGATTTATATTAATAATAAAATGTCTAATCATTTGTTTTTCTTCTTCCTCTTCTTCTTGGTATCCATGAAAGCACAAATTAAGTCGTCATCATCATCATTTAACCGATCCCCCACAGTTATTGGGCCTTCTTGAATTGTTGCATCATCAGTACTCAACACCTCACACCATGATGAACTTCTAGTATTTCGGCGTGGAGGTTGAGGATGCGCATGGGCATCCAATGTTGCAACAACAACAAAAATTCAAGTGATATTGTTATTCATTGTTCCTAGGGAAATTTAATTAATACAGATTTAATTACAATGTTTTATACCTGGATTAGTCGATGCAGTAGAAATAGTAGTTGGTGGCCACATTGTTGTTTTTGCGCTTGTTGATATCTGCTCTCGATCGACATCTACACACTCTGCCATATGAAACAATATAAGTATTTAGTACAAAATATACCCTAAATATTAATACACATTAAAAATGCATGCATACCACTATGTAATGGTCCTTCAACAACAATGCTTGAGTCAATATGGGGGTCAGGATGTGGTTCATCGGGTACACCAGGAGCATTGGTAACATTTTTACTCTCTTGAAAATGTGGAAAAGACACACATTATTTTACATTTTAAATGAATAAAAAATATATTTTACATTACAAGTAAGCAATGAGTAAAAACTAATCGACAAGTTTTTAATTTCATTTTATTTACCATGTCCTCCAGAGAGACACATGGTGATTTCCCCAAGATTCTTCATTGCACCACCACACCATCAAAACCCTGTGTGAACTCGACCTTTAGATCTTCTTCTGTGGCTTTGTCGTTGAACAAATCCCCCTGCATTGAGCAATATCAAAATCATTAGTCACTAGCTGCAATGAATTACATATTTTGTGATGATGATAAAAAAAAGTAAAATGTTTAGGCACTTAAAACCCCTGCCTTCAATCCCTCGTAACCACCTTGGCCTAGTTTATGCTGGCCATGTTTGTCTTGTCTTGGCTTTGTTGCCTTGGAAGTGTCTTGGAGTCTACGTAATATTTTGAAATATGTTAGATATTGATTGTTTTCCTCATAAAGTAAACAAAAGACCATAATAGTAAATTGAAAACACCTCTTACCTTCCAGGTCCAGGTGGTTTCTTCCCTTGTGCTTTCATCGCTAATTCTCTTGCATCGAGAATAATTTCTTTCCACTCCCTCTCGGGGACAACTAAAGGGCGTTCGCACTTGGGGTCCTGTACTAACTTATTCCTATATGCCTCTCTAACATGTTTCAAATTATTGTCGGTCCTTTTTAGGACTTCCGGCTTATTGAACGAGTCACCAAACTCGCCAACCAGTCTGGATATAAGAAGGCTTTTCAGTTTGGAATTTTTTCGATTCCATGGTAGTTGAAGGGTCAGCCCAAAAATTTCTAATGCATAGTCATGCAAACTATTGTAGAACACATTGTTTCCTGTAAAACATCATCATCATTAGTAATTTAAATCCCACTAATATGTGATTGTTTAAACAATTATATAACCGGAATCTCTATAAATACATATATTACATACCTGGTAGTTGTACTCTTTTAGAGGAACCATGTCTTGGTCGAATAAAAATGATACCGTGGTTGTTCCTGTGATTTGGATACGTGTAGCACCAGGGTAAAAATCAACGAAAGAGTGATCAAATGTGTGACCATGTACACCACCTACACGATCTGGCGTGTGCTATGGGGGCATGGCATCATCCCTAGAAGGTATAGAATCAGTCTCAGGTGGCACACTTGGGGTGAAAAATAGCCTGGTGGCTACATGGCCATGCAAGTTCATTGTTGCAGTCCTGCTGCTGCCACCAGGACCTTCCCCTTCCCCTCTCATTGATCTCACAAAATTCTACAATGAGAAATATGTGTTAATTGCATATACCAAATTACAAAATTTAAAACCAAAAATTGATATTGTTAGATGACATGACTTACTCCATAATTTGTTATCTTAACGCGTAATTCATCTATCCTTTGGAAATCCTCAGCAGTTTCTGTCTCAACAGCAACCAAATCTCAGAATTCCCTATTGGCCTTTCTTAGGGACAATTCTATTGTCTGCAAGGGGTCTCTAGAATCAAATATTCCTTCATCGCTTATATATTCATCATTTTCGGTCGATGCAGTGTTAGGAACAGGGCCTTTTCCCCGATTAATGCCTTTTCTATGCTCAGGGCCTTTGCCCCGATCACCACTCTGGCAGAATTTCAAGAAGAATGTTAGTACATGCAAGAAATATTGAAAAAACAATATATGAAATAATGGAATATTGGAAAATATTATCAAATGAAACATTCACACATACAAATTAGAAAATATTTGGAAATAAAACATCGAGAAAAAATTAGCAAATGGAACATTCAGAAATAAAATAAAATTTCTTCACAAATGAAACATTCACAAATCAAGTAATCCCTTTTTAAGTTTGGGTATAATGGGTTTTGTACCGTAGCAAAAGAAGATGACTAGAGAAAATGATTGTAATATTTGAGTAGAACAAAGGTAGAAAAAGACCTTATAGAAGTTTTTCACAAGTGATAGTGTCTATTGTGACTCCATAGTGAGTCCATGCTTCTTTGTAAACAAAAAGGTGCATTTCTCATTTTCTTGTTGGTTTTTCCCAAATCAGGTTTCCCATAGTACATATTGCCATTCCTTGTGTTGGTGTGCTCATTTTACTAATATATGTTCTCTCTTATATTGTCAGTTCATTTCATTATTTTGACTAATATACTTGTAGTATTACATTTTGATCATAAGAAAACATTGTATAAATGAATATAATCTCATGGTATTTTGTAGTAGAATTTAAGATGTCTTTTAACAAAGTGTCCAATGTAATACCCATGATAGACTATAGTTTATATATCATATTGGTATCAGAGAAGTTTTGTATGGGGTTTCCATGAAATATTGTAGGATATAAAAAATGATGGAAAGAAAGCAGTTCCAAACACTATTCATGGTGTATGGATATTGTATCATTCAAAAGGATGACCTAGAGGAGACATTTGCAAGAATGGAAGTGTGTGTCTTTGACATCTTCAAAGTATGGAAATTTTAATGTCGTATCTATAGAGTAAGTTAAGATCTTTATGGTAGGACACTATTTGAAACCCTCATTCATTATCATTAAATTATTTATAATTATGTCGATAAATTATTTCTTTATATCCCTCATTGTCTCCTATGTATACATCAAGGAAATTGATTTGAAGGATAATCATATATTTTTCATTTGGTATCTTGTAAAAGGAGGTTTCTCATGCAAAGAGACTTCTTATTAATTCACTCTTTTACTTGATTAGGTGTGACATCACTAAATTTGGTCCTCTTTATTTTATTTGGTTATTTGGT
>JZKD02S2017505.1:328626-344166 GCA_000966675.3 Picea glauca | reverse complement strand
CTTGATTCACCTTCCTTGTATCCTCATCATGAATTTCATGGGATGCATTTTCACTTTCAGGTGTCTTCTCTGTTACGAAATTTTTCAATACTTCCATGATCTCCCCTTTTAAACTATCCATCTTAGTATCCAAGTTAGCTTGTATTGAATTCATATTCTTTTGTAGTTCATTTATGCCCCTACACATTTCTTCACCTTCATCAAGAGTCCCAGTAGGATTTTCTGGAGGCTTATTTGGTGTAGAAGTTCCTTTTTTTGGTGGCATGTTGGCCAAGTATCATTTTTGAACCTTGATTTTGAGGTGGTTCTGCTAGACAATATTTCTTCTGTTGTATCTCCCAAGTTTCGGCCCTTCTAGGTATGAAAATTTATTTTATGTAGTTCTTTGATATTTCTTCTTTGCAATGCCAGGGGTCTGATCAAAATTGGATGTGCCAAGTGGAATTTAAGGTAACTTCCCAACAACTTGCCAATTTTTGGCCTTTCCAGGAGATCTCACTTGTATAGCGTGTCCCGCACAAAATAATTGATATAAAATTCTAAAACTCTCACCAAAAATACTATATACTATCCACGATCCAATGACTGTAGTCCCAATCAATTTGAATACTCTAGGAAGAAGTTATGATTGTTTTACTTGGAACACCTTCTTGAGACTAGTTAGATACCCTATCTTACACATGATGTATCTACAAATTTAAGATGACCCAGAAGATGAAATTTTTACCACAGATACCTTACTAATTTCTGTAAATAGCCTTTAGAGTTCAGGTTCTGAAACGTTATAGAAAAGTTTTTATAGAGAAAATTCCGCAATGACTCAGTTCAGGATGATTCGAGAACCCTATCTTGTACAGGCTGTATCTCCGAAAGTATAAGGCCTCAGGAGCTGAATTTTTAACCCAACGTACCTTGATCCATATACTAAATATCCTCCAAGTCGTTCCTTTTGAAACATTGTAGAAAAATAGTTATAGCGAAAATTCCAAGGTGTCTCAGATGTAGCAGCAAAACCCCAAGACCTTGAGCTCTGATACCATATGTTAAGAACCAAATATCAATATAGCATAGAAAAACCTCAGAAAAAGTACTCAACGACTTGAAAAAGAGATAATTTCAGATAATAAGCGTCTTCGAGGGGGCAACCTCCTTTTACCCCACTTAAATGTTCAAGTACAAGATGATTCAAAATGAAAATGTCTCATTGGTATATATAGGAGACCAGGAGGTATAATTACAACTAATGGCCTAAAGACAAAATAAATAAAATAATATTACTAATATAATATGCTCCAATTAAGGGGTAATGAGCCAATATTAGGGATTAACAGCTTCCAGAGCTCAAAGTTGTTTTTACCACTGAACTTTTCAACTTCAAACTTCAAACTCTACATCTTAGCCATTAGCACAAAATCTCCTAATTCCCAAATCACTACTTATAATAACCAAAGCCTTTTTAAAAATAATATAACCTTATACTCAAAAGATTGAACCAAAAAAAAATTAATGATAAAAAAGGTTTTTAAGGAATATATAAAAAATATTTTTATATCTTAATTAAAAAACCTTTTATTAAATCCACCAAGAAACTCCAACTCTTTAAAATAATGGTTAAATATCCTTATGATGTCATACCTTAAACCTTTTCAAAAATACCATACCTTAAATTCCTTTTACTCCATAAAAACATGCGAATAAATTAAAGGAGATCGTGGCGTTTGTGTTAAAGGGAGTCATCACACCTCCCGAAGTGAGTGCCCTGCAATGAGCTTCAAAGGGTCCTCGCACCTCCCACTACAACTAGGTTGTGACGATGTATGGTGGTCATCACCCCTCCCGATACGGATACGGTCAGGGTGTGACGTGCTCATGAATGTTTGAGGAACGAAAGGCCAACCTATAGGACGCCTAACCTTCCTGGAGGAGGTTCCTGCGACGATGTGGAAATCTACGTACTGTACATAGGTTTCACTCCTACGGATCTTCCGATAATTTAACATCTTCGGCACTCTCTCCTCCAACTAAATTTGATATCACTTGTTAGAATTTCAAATGCGGAAAATTTAATTCACATATGATAATTAATAAACACGCAGATAAGAAATACAAGGATTTCTCGTGGTTCACCCAAACATTGGGCTACGCCCACCAAGTATAGGCATCAATTTTCTTATTATTCAAATCATGGAGATTACAATAGACTAGCAAGTTCTCACACTGTCTCTCTCTTTGCCTCTACGGGCTTACATTTATTTATATACATTTACAAAAAATTGATTATTAAGTGCAATCTCTTTCCATATTCTAACTTGGTCTATTTAGTTGCAACGAACGCAGAATAATAGGGTCCAAATCCATCCTTGGAGGAATTCGTTGTCACCAAATCCCAACAGTTAGGAGTGGTTTGTGGGGAAGTGTGGTAAGAAGATGGAGTAGGGGAGGATGATACTGTGGAGTAAGTTGAGTTGAAAAATGTGGAAGTATGAGAAGCTAAGTATCACAAAGAAGAGGAAGAAGGTCATGCACGGTAGAAAGGAGTGGAGAGTGGAGGTTGCATGGAATGGTTTGATTTATAGGGGAGTAGGATAAGGGGAATGAGGAGGGGAAGAAGGGTCATGGAGGTGGGAGAATGGGGAATTAGGAGAAGGTGAATGGAGGAGAAGGAGTAGAGGAAGGACATGTGTGAGGTGTGGGGCTGGAAAGGGAAGGTGTTTTTTTTGGGGTGTTTTTTTGTAAATTAGATTAATAGGTGGTTTTATTCATGGAAACAAATTTCAATGCATAATTTTAGTACCTATATGTTTTTTTAAGATTTTCTTCCAATGGTTTGAGACTTTTCAAAACATTATTTGAGTTTCACATAACATGTTTCAACAATTTTTACTATATATTTTTATATTTATAAAATAATATCAAAGTGTTTTGATATATTTTTATTAATCAACCTTTAACTAATAAAAAGGTCATTTTGCATACAAACATTTTTTCTTTCCATGTTAGAATTAGTAGCTAGAATTAATAAAAAGGTCATTTTGCATATAAGCATTTTTTCTTTCCACATTAAAATTAGTAACTAGAAGGATTGGATTAAACCATAATGTAAGACCTCACTACAAATTCCACTTAGAAATAGTTAATTTTAGGAATAAAGTCTACAAACATATTTTTATGTGCATGAACATATAAAATAACCAAAACATTTTGATATATAATTAAAAACATACACTAAACATATTTGATGTAAAAAAAATTATACTCTACATGAAAAATTATACTCTACATGTTTCCTTATAAAGAGAAAATTCAAATACACTCTATAAATCAACATGAATTGTACATCTAAACTAATATTTATAAATATATCAAAATGATTAAAATTTTGAACTCAACATATTTTATTAAAAAAAAATGTTAAAAAGTTTGTGTTTTAGTTTTGTTTTATTCATAATACATACCATCTTTAAATTAAAATAAATATATAAAATTATAAAAATACACCAAATTCATTTATAACTTTTAAATTCTAAATATTTTATATAAATATAAAGAAAAAAAACTAACTAATACATTAAAATATTTTAAAACAAATAAAATGAATTTTATATAATTATACTAATAAAATTATATAAATGAGATTTTATATAATTGTGCTAATAAAATAACATAATCATTTAGATAACTGTGTTAATAAAATGACATAATCTTAAAATATAAGAGTTGGGTTTTTTCATCTATTATTGCTTTCTTATGGTATAACATTGAAGTAATCCTTACAAATTTGATTTAAGGTATCAAATCTCTTGAACTACATCAACTCATAATATGGATGAATTTTTTTGTCTCGCTAGGTTTTCAACAGGTGAACTCCTACAAATTGTCTTTATTATTACAATAGAACAAATCTTGATTTTTTTATAGTTTAATATAATGAATTTTTTTTCATAATTTCATATAATGTTCTATGTAAAATCTTGAATTTGACAATGTTAAAATAAAATAATTTAGTAGCAAATTTTAATCTTTAATCTCGCTATAAATAGTTGAAATTAAAATCTTAACTTTGACTATAAAAAAAATTGTTTTTTCAAACAAATCCTAAGAGAATCAATTGAGTGTAATTTCCACTAAAGCTTCTACCTAAATTGTCTCTCTTAAGATATTGTTATCATTTTCTAACCCATGTTAAATTGTGTAACATTCTTAATTGTAAAATGTTTATGAAAAGATAATAATGTTCAGTGTTTTCATGTTAACTAAAAATAGAATACTATTGTTAGTTTCTAATCTATATTAACTTGTATTATATTCTTGATTATAACATGTTTATAAAAGAAAAAGAAAAAGAATAATAATATTTAATATTTTCATATTTATTAAAATTAAAATATCTATTTAAAAACATTTTTTTTTTTTATATATTTTTATCCAAAAAAAATTATAATCTTAAAAAATGTCATTTTTCTCAAATGCCATTTTTTCTCAAGCTAAAAATGTTCAACATGGAAAAAAAAATGTTCCCATAAACCACCATGTTTCACAATTTTTCTCATGTCTTTATGAAAATGATAATATTATATTTTAAATTATTAAATATTCATATTTTGATTTTAATTGTTTTTATTACTTTTAATATTTTATTAAATATTCATATTTTGATTTTAATTGTTTTTATTACTTTTAAAAATATTATATATAATTGGGAAAAAATTAAATTGTTAAAGAAGTGCTTATTCCTTTGAATTTATAAATTCATTGTTTCCCCCCACATTTTTATTAACAAAATTTAAAAAATTCAAACCTTTGTAACACCCCACATTTTTTATTAACAAAATTTAAAAAATTCAAACCTTTGTAACACATTTTCGTAAGAGTGGTTTACACCCTTCTCGTTAAAAAAAATATATTATAGGATAACAAATTGATGAAATCTTATTAATGTATTAATGTTAATGTTGGGTTGTCATCATATAATGTGTGTTACTAATATATTTTCTATACTAAGCTTCTATACCTAGCTTCCAAACTAAGAGATGGATACAATTCTTGGGATAATAAAGGACATCCCAATCCATGTTAGTTTATCATTTTGAAAACTTTGTTCTCAAATAAAAGCTTCCCTATGAAGTTACTTCTCACTCTGATTCTAAGGATTTTCTACACAATGGGTATTTTTGAGGTATTGATATAGATAGCATAACTACAATAATGAAGAAGCATGAGAGAAATTACTCACATATTTATCATAAGGGATGCCATCATCCTTACAGTTGGGTTATTGGTCATTGTATATAGAAATTTATGCAAATATAATAGGAACTTAAATTTCTTGGAAAATACATAGAGATAAACCCCTTTACACATATTGTAGACTTATAGATGATCAACATTTTTCAAATAATATTAGTTAGGTTATATGAACAACATTGTGTCTACTCATACCCTAAAACACCTAGCCCCTACACATACCATTATATTTGTTTCTTCTACAACTCCCATATCATTGTCTCCCTTACTCCCACACTCTTCACTCCTCGTATCCCTACTATCATAATTACCACAACCCATACACCGAGACTAGTCACTTACGTAGCCCCTTACCCTCACTCATCTTTCTTCTATTACCTCTAGTCTAGCCTACATATCTCCTATCCCTACCCTCACTAATTTCTCTACCCCTGTCATCACAACTTCCATAGATCCTACCCCACTTCACCCACCTCCCATTACCCCTACTCCTACCCCCACTAAACTAATCCCACCACATCTACCCAAACATACCATCCTCCCACCCACATCATCCCTACCCTCACCTACTTTGTTGAACATAACCCACAATGCCCACCTCCTTCTACCATTTTACCAAATTCATTAACCCTAAATTATAGTGATCCTACCCCTATCTTTGTTACTCCCACCACCATAACCCAACATATCCCATATCCATCTCTCATTTCATGTACCATATCCATCCCTACTCCACTCCCCCAAGTCTCATTGTTATCACCTCTATCCCTGTCACCATACCTCATCCCATTTTCCTCTTTCAATTCCCACCTGTAACCCATCCATCTATCTCCTACAATATGAATGCCCCTACTCCATTTCACCCACCTATCATCACCCCCTCTCTCACTAACCCTACCCCTCTTCTTCCTACCATCCCTATGCCACTCTCTCCCTCTTCATCTCTAGCTACCCATCCCCACCCTCAACCTTATATCACCCCTATCCTCATTTATCCTACTTCCCTTACCCTCACCACTCGTGTTTCCCCTACACCACCTTGAAATTTCTCTCACTTCCTTTATTCCACCCCACACCATTCACCTCCTATTCCTATTTACAATAAACATTGTATTCATTTATCACTCCTACCACTGATCCATATTGTATTATTATATTATTTTTCATCTATCTCGATGTTTTCGGGGTGAAAATTTTGGAGAAAACAACTTGTAGAGTTGTTTTAGTGATTAGTCCATATTTGGAAATTTAGGTCCAAAAAACCGTCTAAAATCTTCTTGAGCCATTTTTAGGTATCAAACTAAAATTTTTATGGTCCAAATATTACTATGGAGCTATCATCTATATTCTACACACTGAGACCTTTCCAACAGTGTAAGAATCACCTCAATCGAAGTTTGTATGAGAACATTACGTCTCCCACAAGTTGACCTACCATATTGATCACCATGGTGGGAGCATGGATGATTTTAAGGATGGAAATTTATATTAAAATGTAGAAACATGGGATAATATTACTAGTCCCTAATATGCAAAATGTAAAATGTTTGGCGATAGTTTTGTAAAAATATTCAAATTTATAAGGATTTTATATAGTTTCTATAACATTTTGGCGATTTTTAAGGTAAAATAATTTTATTCTATGGAATTTGGGCGAATTATTTTTAGAAAAAATAGAAATTGGCGAATCTTTTTTGGGGAAAAACTATGGAAAATTAGCCCATTTGTGAAATTTAGCCCCTAAAATCATCTATGGGTGCAAGTAGAAGCCAATTCATCCTACATTACTTAAACATGTGGGACTAGCCATGTAGTGTATTTTCTAAGAACATTCCATAAGGTCTAAACCCTTATCACAATTTAGGGTTAAGGAAGTCAAAACCCTGCCACTAGATGGTTATGAGGCTATGTTAAATATCATGACGCTAGGAGGAGAAGGGGTTCCATTCTATTTTGTTTTATTTTGTTCCATAGCAGAGTAAAACAACTAAGAGTGGGAAATTAGAGAGAATAACAAAGGGGGTTAATATTATGCATCAACAAGACATAGGTCTGAGGTAACTCCATAGAGAGTGACTTCACCTTTGTACTTGCATTATTTCCTTACCAGAGAAAAGAGAGTAGAGCAGCCTCACCTTCTAGATGGGTTTTTTCCTGTAACAGTTTCCTAGAGAAAATATGTGTTATTTTGTGGATGGTGTGTAATTTTATTTTACTATTCTCTATTTTCTACATTTTATCTATTTCATGCATAAGCAAAAAATTAGTAACTAAAGATTTTGGAATCTAAGAGAATTTAACCTTCATACTCTAGATTTCAGTTTTATTTATTAGATTTGTTGTGACAAATTGTTCGAGTGGAATATCCACTGTAGTTTAGATATCATATTGGTATCAGAGCAAGTTTTCTTGGGGTATTTTTGGAAAGATGCAAGGATCTAGAAATAACTTTAAGAAGAAGTTCATAGAACCCTAGCCATGGTCGATGAGTATGTTCATAATAACCCTCAATATATGGTAAAGGAAATATTTGCAAGGCTCGAAGAGAAATTCATTGATATATATCACAATATGTCACTTCTCATGACAACTCTAGCAAGAAAGCTGTGATTTTTTGGAGAAGTTGGATGCCCGAACTCATAGATTGGATCAGACGTGAAAATCGGGAAATAATGAAGACCTAGAAAAGGAGTCACAAAAAGAACCCCAGAAAGAGAAGTTGATTTTTAGTGCCATAAACCCTTCATAGTCACTACTTAATATGGAAATGAAAGTGGACATAAATACACACCAATGTGAGATCGATGCATTAAAATCAAATCATTGGTTGCAACAAATAGAAGTTTATTTTAGAATTCACCATATAGATGAAGAGAGAAAGAATCCATTTACTAGATTGAAGTTAGAGGGTTGTGATTTAACCTGGTGAGAAATCCATGCATAAACACTTAGTTCGGAGGGTGATCCACCAGTAACTAGGTTGGAGGACTTCAAAACCCTCATCAAGTCCTATTCTACCCTTTCAGGTATGTAGAGGACTATTGGATCCAATGGCACTACTTCAGGAAAAGGAAGGGGAAGAGTGTAGAGGAGTACACCAGTGAATTCAAAAATATGGCCATCATGTTGGGTATCTCTCCCAAGAACCCAATTGTACTCGTCAAGTATCTAGGGAGATTACAGAGACATCTACAAAAGTAGGTGATTCTCTTCAAGCAAAGGACAATGGATGAGGCATGTGTACACGCATAGTATATGGAATACATGGGCCAAAAGAAAGGGAATCCAACTGGTTCCTAGCAGAAAGAGCACCAAGAAGATTCCAAGGAGGGGAAGACGAAGAGGAAAGGGAGAAAGGATAAGAAGACAAAATATATTGTACATCAGTGCAAGGATCCTAGAAACCATTGCAACAATTGAAATATTGATGGTCACGCTGACAAAAAGTGTTGGAAACTACATCCATAGTTATCAAAGAACCGTAAGAAAGAAGAAAAGAAAAATAATCATCTAGTGACAGATTTGAGAAATCAGGTTGAAAGTAGCTAAGATGCGGATGATAATATTGTATCCACATCAATGTAAAAGGAGGTGGATCTGAGTAACTTTCATCACCAAGAAGAGAAGGAGATGACCAAACTCTTCCACATCAATATCCACGTTAGGAATTCCAAGATAAACATTGTATTCAACTCAGATTCACAAGATAATCTCATAGAGGCAGATCTAGCTGGAAAGATTGGATTGGAAGTTCGCGATCATCCTATCCCATATCGATTGGGATGGGTAAACAAGGATGCAAATATCAAGGTAATGAAATAGTGTAAGATTAAATTTTTTATATGTGATGATTTTATTGATGAAGTGGAATTGGATGTAGTACCTCTTGACATGTGTGGAGTAGTTTTTGGAAGCCCCTACATGTATATGAGGAATGCATCTTCATGCAGAGAGCCAACTAGTATCGACTAATGAAGGATGGGAAGTCATGCGTCATCAATGCGCATAAAGTCAAATCAAAGATATCATTGATAAGTGCTAACCAAGCCAAGAAGTTTATTAGTTCCAATAAGAAATATGTTTCACTTTTCTTAAGGGAAAATCAGTCTCGTGAAGAATCATTAAAAGTAAATACATCCCTGGAAGGGTGTACTAAGGAGGATAAACATGAATTGGAGGATTTTATAAAGGAATACAGGGGAGGGTTCCAAGAGCCTAAAGGGATACCACCTAAGAGGGAAGTGGATTATGAAATCCAATTATTTCCATACTCCCCCTTGTTGAATATTGGGTTGTCATTACAAGGAGAACACCTTCTCGTGGAGGTTTTTACGCAACCTCCCCGAAAAATTTGTCCCTTATTTATTTATAGCGGAGGCGGGTGGATGGAGATTTTTTTTCAGTGTTCCTTTAAGATATATAAACAACAATGTGCACCTAAACATACCACACTGGTGCTTAAATGTTCAAACACAATGTCACTGTTCATAGCGGACGTGAGCAACCAAAGGTTCTTACATTCAATTTTGTTTGGTGCACCTATATGGTACATCCTCCCTGGTTTTCACCTACAACATAATGCACTAGCGTGCAGATGTTCAAACACATATTCATAAGTTATAACATAAATAAAACGCATTTTATCAAAGTGCATCGATATCATTGAATCTTATTTATCAGTGCATAAAATGATCCAATGACACACCGCGGTATGGGTATATAAAAAAATATTACCAAACCAATTTTCATTGTGACACCTCATCTCGTTCTTCCAAACTATCAAGGAAGAATTAGTGATTACTCTATTTTCAAGGACACCCTATTTTTGATGCTCCTCGATGAGTCAGATAGCTCCACCAGTCGATTCCACAAATTTCTAATGTTTGGAAATTACCATGAATTTTCATTTCCTCTCAATGATGGAACCATGCCTCCTCGAGACATAAGAGTCCAATTAATTTGTTTATTGTGTTCCCATTCACATTTTCATCCATTTAAATTTTTAATTTAGCTTGAAATTTGTGACTTTTTTATTTATTTTTTCTGACTCCACATAGTGTACCATTTCGGTTCATCTCTCCCTGGAGTAGTGCATCCTATATTAACTTCACAGCAAGTACTACTATCGATGCATCTAATTTTTACCATAATTAGTTGATACTTCCACTTAAATTACCCACATCCATTTCGTTATAGAAGACAACGCTCAGTAATTAACATGTCAGTGCTTTTCGAACACAGAAGCACCGATGAGTTTCATTTAACCAAGTGCACCGCTCAAAATACGACACATAAAATTTAAATCAGTGGTGCAACCATTTTTTAAAAATGCACTAGTGCCATTAATAAAACTTCTCCAAAAAAAATATTAATTGATTTGGCATTCTGGGGCGTTTCCTTCTACACCCTATCTCGAGTCTCTACGCTTCAGAAAGCACTACTAAAAAAAATATCGGTGCTTCAATAAAATGGTAGCACCACTGATGCATTCATAGTAACACATCGTACCACATAATTTTCAATAAATCAATATAACATAGTAGTTCCCATAGTTCCAACAATCGCACTAGTGCAGTATACTAGACGGTGCACCCCTAAACATCATGCTAGTTCCCTGGAAACTATATCGCACCGGTGTTGTCAGTTAGTGAAACTACACTGTCGTGTTTACATTCCATAAAAATTGGGCTAATGGTGCATTTATGTTAGCCAAATGCATTGGTTTTGTGGGGCATCTTGGTGGATGGCCTATGACTAGTGCTCTAGACAATAGAACACATCGTTAAACAAAACATAGATTCTCTTATAAAATGGTAGAACCAATGTGTTTATATTAACACATCACACAACTTAAAAGTTTTATAAAACAATTTAACCTATCGGTGTGCCTAGGTCCAAACAACGCACCAATGATGTAAAGAGTATGGCACCGAGCTTAATTTTCAAAAATTATCAATGTAGTGTGTCTTATGTAAGCACCACTAAGATGCTAGGAAGTGCACCAATTGAGATAAATGTACCAATGCATTATATTAATTGAATGCACCGCCCAGTTTGTGAAACATTTTTTTTTCTCTACGGTGCATCGAATAAATACAACACACCAGTGATGTGTACTACAACACAACGAGAATAATACATTATAATTTACCATATCGATTCATTTTATGGTATGCCCTCTTATTAGTGCATTATAAGACAAACACACTGGTACCAATGCATGCAAATCTAGAATGGAGTGTCAATGTGTTACGTTCACCGAAACGCATCGGTGTGGTTAAGTGAGTTGCATTGAGAAAAATATTTTAAAAACTATCATTGTGGTGCGTCTTTTAAAATGTGCCCATCATTAGTGCATCATAAAATACAATGCACCGTTAAAAAGAATTTGATGCTCGAAGGAACATAGAGTGTTGGTGTGTTTCATATAACCAGGTGCACCACTTGGTTTATTATTAACAAATTCTACTACAACGATGCATTCCATAGAACCAACTGCTCCAAGTTACATAGTTCTTATGTGAAATGGCATCGTAGGTCATTTTGTATGACAACCCTTAACCGATGCATTATATATCCCAATGCACCGCTATATATATATTAGTTCTCAACTAACTATGATGCACCCATGCATTAAATTTAACACACCATTTCTCGATGTGTTGTGTTTGATATGGATCACCAACATCAGTCCATACGAAGTTGTTAATTGCACCGATTTATTTTTCACTTTTTGTTTGCAAACAAAAACTAATTTATGTTTTTGATAAATACCAATTAGTTATATATGTTTGTGTTTTATATTTTAAATTTTTTGATCTATACATATGTGCCTAAAAATGATTTTATGTGAATCATATATGACAACAACATTGAGCGCAGTAGTAGCAGCTAGAAGAAAAGAAATTTAATTCACAAACTACATATCCAAACCTCCATGATTAAATTTTGTTTAGGTTTTTCTTTGCGGATGCAAAAACATAGGTCACTCTTTGGTGCCTCTCATAATTTATCACATGGAATTGATCCTCTACCTCATTTCTCTACCTCTCATCTCCTCTCCCACAAGCCACTCGACTTTCTCCAAGATACCATCCTTGTCATTCATGTAGCCATAATATGAATTGGCGTCAATTCGCTTGTAGATCGCATACCTACACCTCCTCTTTTTCATCTTAAGGGGGCTTATCGAATATCTCTTTGAGAATGGAGAGGAATTTAATAGCCCCAAAGTATCTATAACTGAGGCCCTTTCCAGTGTCACTGAGGACATCAACTTCATTCCATTCCAAGTCCGTCAACTTGGCCCCTACTTTAGCATAATTAAGACTATCAATATCTACGATTAGAGCTTCCTAGTGCTCCTCTTCCCTATTCAATAAGAAAGGACCCCGGTGGATGTCTTAATTATAACACTGTCTCAACCTAAAAAATGACTTAATATCCATATTGTATATTTAATAGAAGTCAAGAAGCACATATGAAAAAACAAAAGATGATACATAAGCTTTATCAACATGCTTTATCGTTAAATATTGAGCATTTCTTTGGCCTCAGCCTGATCCTCCATGAGATCCTCACCTGTGTACTTACTAAGAATCTCATCATTTTTCTTCTTCTTCACAACCATGCTCTTGATTTATTTCTCATCCAGAAGGGGCACATGGGAAACAAAATCTCGCTCTCTCTATTGTTGGTTTCCCTTGTCCTACTCTCCCATTTCTTCCTCCAAATCCTCGTCTTCCTTGAATAGGTAAGTCTTAATGGACAAAAAATCCCTAATCTTCATCGTCAAATTGGACTACTTCTAGATATACTTGATCCTCTACCACTCCCTCGAGACTCTGTCCTGCATCTCCTCCTCCACAAGTCACTCGAATTTCTCCAAGATACCATTCTTGTCATCCATGTCGCCATAATAACTGGTGTCAATTCTCTTGTAAATCGCATACATATACCTCCTCTTCTTCTCATTGGGGGGATTATTGAATATCTCTTTTACGCCCGAGAGGAATTTCTAAATCGCACTTGTACAATTGATTGTTGGAAAATGGCATTTTACAATATTCCAACAACCAATTGTACAAGTGCGGTTGGGAAATTCCTCCCCAACTTCAAAGAGTTATTTGATTAAGCCCCCGAAGGAGAATAAGAGGAGGTAGATGTATGTTATTTACAAGTGAATTGATGCCAATTATTATGGATACAGGGATGACAAGAACAATATCTTAGAGAAAGTCAAGCATCCCGTGAAGGAGGAGATGCGGGAGGCAATGTTGAAAATCAAGAGAAGGGAGGTCATTGGCATCAATCTGGTCCTATTCTAGGAATATGAGGATGTGGAAAAATAAATGGGAGAGAAGGACAAGGGAAACCAACAACAGAGAGAGCGAGAGTTTGTTTCTCATGTTCCCCTTCAGGATGAGAAAGTGATTGAGTGCATGGTTGTGGAGAAGAAGAAACATGATGATATTCTTAGCAAGAAAACAAGTGAGGATCTATAAAGGAGAAGTCTAAGGCCAAGGAAATGCTTAATATTTAGTGATAAGGAATGTTGACAAATCTTATGGATCAGCAGTTGTTTTCCCAAATGTGAATCTTAAATTCTATTAAATATACAATATGGAGCTTAGGTCATTCTTAATATTGATAGAGAGTTATAATTAAGACATCCACCGAGAACCTTTCTTGTTGAAAATGGAAAAGGGGCATTGGGAAGCTCCAATCATAGAGCTTGGAAGTCCCAATTATTCCAAATTAGGGGCCAAGATGACCAACTTGGAAGGGAACGAAGTTGATGTGCTCAGTGGTAATGACAAGGGCCCCGATTACAGATACTTCAGGGATATAAAATTCCTCCCCTTCCTAAAAGATCTATTATATAAGTCCCCTTGAGAAAAAGAAGAGGAGGTGTAGGTATCTTATTTACAAGCAAATTGACGCCAATTCATATTATGTCTAAAGCCATGGTGAGGAAGGTATCTTGGAGAAAGTTGATCATCGCACAAAGGAGGAGATGTATGTTGGTGGTGGATCCTAATTATCTTCCTGATTCAGAGGCCTTTGTTTCCATCCAAATTTATACCCCATGAAGACTTTACACCATGGAATAATGTACACTCGTCCACGTGGGGGAGTGCGGGGGGGGGCAGGCTTTCCCCTCCTGCGGGGTCTGGGAGAAAATGGGCCCCCGAAGGAAAATTTTCCTTATAAATGTATATTTTAATTTCATAGTAAATATGGATCATTCATTATAAGGTCGCATATTTGACGGTAGAAGTTATGTTAGGTTTTTTTTCCCTAGAAGGAAACCCTCTTTTATGAGGGAAATGTATTGTAGCTATGTATCATTGCAAATATTGTATTCTGAGAGAGGAGACTGTGAGAGAAAGAAGAGGAAGTTACAGTTGGTGTGTTGTAGGTTGTATCCCTTCATTTGTTGGATAATAATAAAGGAAGGACTTGGAAATTTATCTAGTGGACATAGCCCACAATGGGTGAACAATGTATATATGTGTCTCTATTGTATTGTGTATCTTCTATGTTTTATTTCCACATTTGTTTTATTTTATTGCTTCGCCATCCTATTTTTTCTAACAATGTGAGGCAAAGGATTGAGGAAGTGGCAAAGGATCGAGTCCATACACTAAATTATGAGAGGCACCAAAGAGTGATTGCGTCTACAAAGCAAAACCTCCACAAAAAATTAATTATGGAATTTTGCATACGTACTTAGTCAACTAAATTGTTTCTCAATGCATTTTTATGTAACAACCACACCGATGTGCTTTCAATCGTACTGGTGCACTATAAACAGTCTAGCACATATGTATATTGTGTTTTTTCAAATCATGATGATGTTGTTGTTTGATTTATAAAATGTATTATAAGTGTGCTAATGATTTCTCTGTTTTTAAATTAAATTTAAGATGTGTCACTCATTAGAGTTTCCGTATAATGTTTAACTCTAGTTTTATGAAATCGTTTACTTTGTATTGTAATTGTGAAAACTTATAACTATTAATGTCATATAATGTTTAATTCTTCTTCAAGGTGGATTGTTTAATCTCTAGCAAGATACATTATGTTGATTAAACATGTTTACAAAGAAAAATTACTTTTATGAAATGTTATTTTCTCATTTATTTTATTGATAACACTATAATAATTGTTCATAATTACATTTATAATTGTTATATTTAGTAGTGATGATACAAATATCTTCCATATCGAGATGTTATTTTTTTTTCAAATATTATATTGGGATGACTTATGCCAAGTGTCATATTAGAGTAT
>JZKD02S2017505.1:289336-328576 GCA_000966675.3 Picea glauca | reverse complement strand
TCAGTGCATACGAAGTTGTTAATTGCACCGATTTATTTTTCACTTTTTGTTTGCAAACAAAAACTGATTTCTGTTTTTGATAAATACAAATTAGTTATATATGTTTGTGTTTTATATTTTAAATTTTTTGATCTATACATATGTGCCTAAAAATTATTTTCTGTGAATCATATATGACAATGACATTGAGTGCAGTAGTAGCAGCCAGAAGAAAATAAATTTAATTCGCAAACTACATATCCAAACCTCCACGATTTTTTTTTTTTTAGGTTTTTCTTTGCGGATGAAAAAACATAGGTCACTCTTTGGTGCCTCTCATAATTTATCACATGGAATTGATCCTCTACCTCATTTCTCTGCCTCTTATCTCCTCCCCCACAAGCCACTCGACTTTATCCAAGATACCATCCTTGTCATTCATGTAGCCATAATATGAATTGGCGTCAATTCGCTTGTAGATCGCATACCTACACCTCCTCTTTTTCGCCTTAAGGGGGCTTATTGAATATCTCTTTGAGAATGGAGAGGAATTTAATAGCCCCAAAGCATCTATAACTGAGGCCCTTTCTAGTGTCACTGAGGACATCAACTTCATTCCATTCCAAGTTCATCAACTTGGCCCCTACTTTATCATAATTAAGACTATCAATATCTATGATAAGAGCTTCCTAGTGCTCCTCTTCCCTATTAAATAAGAAAGGACCCTGGTGGATGTCTTAATTATAACACTGTCTCAACCTAAAAATGACTTAAGATCCATATTGTATATTTAATAGAAGTCAAGAAGCACATATTAAAAAACAAAAGATGATACATAAGATTTATCAACATGCCGTATCATTAAATATTAAGCATTTCTTTGGCCTCATCCTGATCCTCCATGAGATCCTCACCTGTGTACTTACTAATAATCTCATCATGTTTCTTCTTCTCCACAACCATGCACTTGATTTATTTCTCATCCAGAAGGGGCACATGGGAAACAAAATCTCGCTCTCTCTATTGTTGGTTTCCCTTGTCCTACTCTCCCATTTCTTCCTCCACATCCTCATCTTCCTTGAATAGGACTGTCTTAATGGAAAAAAACTCCCTGATCTTCATCGTCAAATTGGACTACTTCTATATATACTTGATCCTCTACCACTCCCTCGAGACTCTGGCCCGCATCTCCTCCTCCACAAGTCGCTCGAATTTCTCCAAGATACCATTCTCATCATCTATGTTGCCATAATAACTGGTGTCAATTCTCTTGTAAATCGCATACATATACCTCGTCTTCTTCTCATTGGGGGGATTATTGAATATCTCTTTTATGCCCGAGAGGAATTTCCAAACCGCACTTGTACAATTGATTGCTGGAAAATGGCATGTTACAATATTCCAACAACCAATTGTACAAGTGCGGTTGGGAAATTCCTCCCCAGCTTCAAAGAGTTATTCGATTAAGCCCCCGAAGGAGAATAAGAGAAGGTATATGTATGTGATTTACAAGTGAATTGATGCCAATTATTATGGAGACATGGATGACAAGAACAATATCTTAGAGAAAGTCAAGCATCCCGCGAAGGAGGAGATGCGGGGCAGAGTGTTGAAAGAGTGGTAGAGGATCAAATCTATCTAGAGGGAGGAAATGTTGAAAATCAAGAGAAGGCAGGTCATTGGCATCAATCTGGTCCTATTCTATGAATATGAGGATGTGGAAAAGGAAATGGGAGAGAAGGACAAGGGAAACCAACAACAGAGAGAGCGAGAGTTTGTTTCCCATGTGCCCCTTCAGGATGAGAAAGTGATTGAGTGCAAAGTTGTGGAGAAGAAGAAATTTGATGATATTCTTAGCAGTCAAACAAGTGAGTATCTCTAAAGGAGAAGTCTAAGGCCAAGGAAATGCTTAATATTTAGTGATAAGGAATGTTGACAAATCTTATGGATCAACAGTTGTTTTCCCAAATGTGATTTTTAAATTCTATTAAATATACAATATGGACCTTAGGTCATTCTTAATATTGACAGAGAGTTATAATTAAGACATCCACCAGGAACCTTTCTTGTTGAAAATGGAAAAGGGGCATTGGGAAGCTCCAATCATAGAGCTTGGAAGTCCCAATTATTCCAAATTAGGGGGCAATATGAACAACTTGGAAGGGAACGAAGTTGATGTGCTCAGTGGCAATGACAAGGGCCTCAATTATAGATACTTTAGGGATATAAAATTCCTCCCCTTCCTAAAATATCTATTGTATAAGTCCCCTTGAGATAAAGAAGAGGAGGTGTAGGTATCTTATTTACAAGCAAATTGATGCCAATTCATATTATGTCTAAAGAAATGGTGAGGAAGGTTTCTTGGAGAAAGTTGATCATCGCACAAAGGAGGAGATGTATGTTGGTGGTGGATCCTAATTATCTTCCTGATTCAAAGGCCTTTGTTTCCAGCCAAATCTATACCCCATGAAGACTTTACACCATGGAATAATGTACACTCGTCCACGTGGGGGAGTGAGTGGGGGGGGGCTTTCCCCTCCTGCAGGGTCTGGGAGAAAATGGGCCCCCGAAGGAAAAATTTCCTTATAAATGTATATTTTAATTTCATAGTAAATATGGATCGTTCATTATAAGGTCGCATATTTGACGGTAGAAGTTATGTTAGGTTTTTTTTCCCTAGAAGGAAACCCTCTTTTATGAGGAAAATGTATTGCAACTATATATCATTGCGAATATTGTATTCTGAGAGAGGATATTGTGAGAGAAAGAAGAGGAAGTTACAACTGGTGTGTTGTAGGTTGTATCCCTTCATTTGTTGGATAATAATAAAGGAAGGACTTGGAAATTTATCTAGTGGACATAGCCCACAATGGGTGAACAATCTATATATGTGTCTCTATTGTATTGTGTATCTTCTATGTTTTATTTCCGCATTTGTTTTATTTTATTGCTTTGCCACCCTGTTTTTTCTAACAATGTGAGGCAAAGGATTGAGGAAGTGGTAGAGGATCGAGTCCATACACTAAATTATGAGAGGCACCAAAGAATGATTGTGTCTACAAAGCAAAACCTCCATAAAAAATTAATTATGGAAGTTTGCATACGTACTTAGTCAACTAAATTGTTTCTCAATGCCTTTTTATGTAACAACCACACCGATGTGCTTTCAATTGCACCGGTGCACTATAAACAGTATAGCACATATGTATATTGTGTTTTTTCAAATAATGATGATGTTGTTTTTGTTTGATTTATAAAATGTATTATAAGTGTGCTAATGATTTCTCTATTTTTAAATTAAATTTAAGATGTGTCACTCATTAGAGTTTATGTATAATGTTTAACTCTAGTTTTATGAAATCGTTTACTTTGTATTGTAATTGTGAAAACTTATAACTATTAATGTTATATAATGTTTAATTCTTCTTCAAGGTGAATTGTTTAATCTCTATCAAGATACATTATGTTGATTAAACATGTTTACAAAGAAAAATTACTTTTATGAAATGTTATTTTCTCATTTATTTTATTGATAACAATATAATAATTGTTCATAATTGCATTTATAATTTTTATATTTAGTAGTGATGATACAAATATCTTCCATATCAGGATGTTATTTTTTTTCCAAATATTATATTGGGATGACTTATGCCAAGTGTCATATTAGAGTATAAAATGCACCTCACTTTATATTAATAATAATAATAAATTAATAAAGGTCTTAATATAATCAACATGTTTTTTTTTAGTTTGTAGGAGAAAATGTCAACTTTTTAAAAAATGGTTGTGATAAAATTTTAGCAAAAACATAGACATGTGTTTTTGAATTATGATACATGTTACATGAAAAATATTTAAATAATAGGAAAGAATAACATTTTATAATTTGTTTATATATATTTGGAATTAATAAAAATATATCTATAAATGCATGCAATTCATCAAACTATAGCATTTATATAGAAATATATATTTTAAATCCATAGAAATAGATCTATAAATGCATGCAATTTCATCAAAGATTTGTTTGTGCAAGCTATTTAAAAAAAATTCAAAATAAAACACAATGACAAATGATTTAGAAATGATAAATTTAATTATTTGGTTTATGCAGTCCCAACCACCACCACATTTTTTAGGACAAAACCAAAATTTGACATAAATTCATAAAATAACATGGACATATGATACTTTCCCTCCTAAAAAAATTAATTTTACATAATGTGCATGCATCCTATGACATTAGTGTTCCATGCAAATTATACAATTAATAATATTCATTCTCATATTTTTTGTAATCATGTAATGAAAATCATATCAAATAACTAATATACAACTATCATATGTCCTTCATAGTTAATATTAAGAGATCCTTAACTAAGTGATGCTTTCCATATTCCCTTTGTGAGCTTGTTTGATATAATAGGGCCCTTTGCATCATAATTAATACATAAAGCATCATTTAAGGGAAAGACATTATTTTTCACACGTGGGTCATATTAGGCCCTAATAAAATCCCTAGTGTGCAAGACCTATAATGGCTAAGGTTCATTATACATTTCCCCTATGATAGTTTCAAATCCGACGCATGATGGTTGTTATGAGGAAAATCTCTCTATGGCAAGGGGTAAACCACAACAGATGGAATGACATGCAAAAATCAACTATGATCCCAAGTATGTTATATAAATGAAATGATAACAAGACAGGTCTAAGATCCTACCTTGTTCGGATGTTCGATGAAGACCATCGTTGAGCATGCAACCCAAAGATTTATACATGCAACTTGTCCTCAACAACCAAGATATGCAAGAATATGGTGATTATATATATTTTTAGCATATAGATTAGCACAATCCATTAACATGCATGACAAATACACCCATGGAATAATAATTCAAATATTTGCAAGATATCAATTGGATGAGAAAATAGTATTTCTATTAAAATAATCAATAGAAGTACATAGGTGACAAACATCTGCAACAACGCATATCAGAACCGAGAAACTAAGTCCCTCTAGTTGGGCCTCCACCACTTCAATCCTCCACCAAAGGAAAACTCATATAAAGGAGTCAATGAGGTTCTCCACCATAAAGAAGGAAATATTGGGAGCTGAACAAAGAGTTCAGACATTCAAGGACAAAGGGATGAAAACTCAATATAAAGTGAAATTTCTCTAGAGTGTATTTTCTCTCAAAGTTGAATTGTTGAATTATCTCAAGGATTGGATATGGCTCAATGTATAGCCTTCAAATGGATCTGAAGGGACGATTCAGAGTGTTTCCAGTATATGGAAGGTCAAGGATCATGGATCTCGTGACATGGCATGGAAACCTGACATAATTTTTAATTTTGAGCACCAAACCCGATGTATGCAGGCTGTAGTGGAGAAACTTGCATATACACTTGTTGTATAACTTATAGGGCACATATATGTGGAAAAATATGTCTTTTTGTCTCTGGAAGGTATAAAAAGGAAACTTCAATTTTGCATAGGGAAATGGAAGGCCATCTAAGCAAGATGCATGGAGTGAGGAAACAATTGTTGTAACAGATGCCCCCTAATGTGTGAGTTCAAAGGACTATCTACGATGGATGAAATACATTATAATTCCCAGAAGTAGAGTAATGAAAACTCAACTGGAAGTACTATTTCTCATGAGAATATTATAATTCATAATGATTTTATAGACATGGCTTCCAATCTGAATTACATTCTAGATCCATGTGAAAATATATCAAATAGTTGTTCATGGCTATGAATAGGAAATACAAAGCGGACATATGCCATAGATTTTCATAATCACGAACAAGGCATAGTGGAAGCAAGTTTGTATACAATGGAGTACAATATGATCTCCCATGATCACTGAATTCATATATGTACTAGTCCAATTAAAGACATCAGTAGATGATGAATGTTGCTACTGTGAACTGGAGGTCTTCTACACTATCCTCCGAAGGTGCAATTCTACATCATGTTAATAGAGGAGTTGAGGTTGAACAAAATGAGACTTTGTTTGATTATGGATCATTAAGGTATACCATTAACAAACTCTAGACAACACACCAATAATCAAAGTAGGTATCAAGGCACCGAGTACATTATACAAGTGTGAATAAGGGTGTTGAGGTCGAACACTTGAAGAATCCATCGATCAGGATACATTGATGTATTCCCAATTTTCGATGGTGAGAGAACCTGCCACTGATGACTACAAGCCTCTAGGTACTCATAGGATTCTAGGTCTCATTTTCAGAATAGATGAGTTGAGGTCGATGGAAGGAGACCCGCTGAAAGGAGAGCATTAGGGAATCTCTCATAATTTATCACAAGGTACAAAGAAATAACTTGATTATTAGGAGGATCTCAGACAAATAAGATGTTCACGAACCAATGGCCCTGTGTATCTCTCACATGCACCAGATGTAAGTAGTGCATGAAAGAGACCCTCTGAATAACAACCAATAAGGAAAATTGTTGACAAAGGAGAGGAAACCACCAATAAGGCTAATGGAATCCAAGACAATACACGAATCCCAATGTGTGAATAGATTTATTTCCATTGAACATAAGGGAAACCCCCTAGTCAGCGACCAATGATGAAATGTCAACTTCTAGGTTCAAGTTTACCTACCGATAATGAAAGTAGGACCAGGGTGCATGATCGAACTACAACTTCATGTGACTCTGAGATATACTGAGAGTAGAGCCGATATGAAAAGTCAATAGTTCTGAGAAATGGTCAGCATAGGCTTATAGACTTCCTTTAAACAAGAGCACGAGACATATGTATAACTCATGAAACATAGACTTGATGATAAAACTTTGTGATGCATGATGAATCAATAAACTCTCCATAGGGATTGGAAGAATAACCAATTGGAGGAGTAAACTCTAAGTAATGAGCTCAACTTCCTAAGGTCATGCTAAACCCAAACTTTTGATGAAAGTGGACTCAAAATTTTACGCTATGTTCAAAGGCGACATGACTACTGTTGATATGAGATAATATTCTTGTCCCACCTGTCTTTTTTTTTGTTTTTTCATAGGAAAATAAATGATATGATACAGAAGAGGAAATGAGTGCCACAAGTAAGAAACTAGCTCCAAGCAATGTAACATACCTATGCTAAATGAAATTAAGTTCATGAGGGGCATGGACACTTGGGGGGATGTTTCCTCTTAGGGTACAGGGTGTCAAGCTGCAAAGGATATATAGAAGTATTTTCTTGGATAGTGATGAAAATTGTTGAGGTAAGAGGCTTATAACGAGAAAGAAGGAACCAAAAATAGCCTCAATACTGCAAGCAGGATGATGGAATTCAATTATAACTTAACTCCACCAAATGCCCTTTTTCGTATATTTAGTCCCCTAGGCCTGAAAAAGTACAAAATAATACCCAAGAGAACTCTTCTAGCCAATGGTAACTAGAGTATTCATTTTTCATAAGTAGTCTACTTGGTCCACAAAAGGGTTAAAATTATACCAAATAAACGTTCTTTCAAATCCATATAATGAGTGTGAAAGAGATAAGTTCACTCATAAATCCTTTTCATTTTTTTGGGAGTCGGAAAATAGCTTAACCAAGACTCGGGGGGAGTCCCACAAGTAATGGTCAAAATGATTGTGAGTAAGAAAATGGGGTTTGAACGCAAAGCCATATAAGGACTATAAGGAACTCCTGGTCTTATGGAATAACTTTTGCGTGGGCACCAAATGGCACAAAGGGTCTAACTAGGGCACCTATGTTTGGTAAGCCTCTACCACTTAATAACAACACTTCTAGTAGCAGTAAGAAGGTTATGTGTTGCTAATAAATGGGTTCGTACCTAGGGTATATGGGTCATGGTCATAAGATGATGCAAGAATGAAAAACAGAGTGAAAACCTATCCTGTATTGTAGTGAAACAATATACCTTTTGAAGGCGTGAACAGGCATTATGACACTGGAAACTGCAAAAAATTCTGGACAAAATTACCAAAAACCAAGTCTTTCCACTGTGATATTAGTCCATAATGTCAAAAAAAAGCAAAAGTTATAGGAAGTGAGTAAAAATTTTCTATTAATAGTAAAAATAGACCATTTTACCATACCATTTGAGTTTTTTCACCCACGTAGTGCATTTAAGGCTATTTTCCCCACGATCTTTAAGTGTCTATTGCGAGAGCTACGATCAACATAATCAATAACCATCTGGACCAAGTAAGTTCCCATCTCATCTCTTTCAATTTCAATGGTTTAAATTTCAATTTTAGACCCCATTTTTTTAGCATTAGAGTGTGTAATATGGAAACTAGAGTATATGTGGGTGACAGATAATCGGGTCGTGTATACATCCCCATATATGAAGGCAAAGTGAATATTGAACACAAATATGTATCCCTATACACGATTTTCATCATGCTATCCCGTGTACAAGTCCATGAACAAAAGTTTTGAAAGTTTTTAACTCAAAAAATGGTTTCTCATTTGCAGTATAGTGATTGAATGGAGGGAAACTTAGGGAGCATGAAGAGATAGATGTAGTAGTGGGAAGAGATGCAAGGGATCAATGAGCTTTAAAATGATGTGGCCTTTATAAATTTTGGGCTCTCAAGGGAATGAGGGCTCAGGTGAGGTTACTCCAATTGCTAGTAAACTACTCGGATCAGGAGACAAAGTCCTTCAAACTAGATGGGAAACCATTGAAGATTGAAGTGGATAATATATACGTCATCACATGATTGTATCACTAAGGAGAGGTAGAGAATATCAAGGCCCAAGGGGATGGGAGTGGTATGACTATGGAGGATTACATTGCCACCCACTATGTTGCAGGCACAGATAAAGTAGGGAGACAACCCCCTATCAGGGCTATCAATAACACGAGCTTAAATATCATTGTGCTTGTACTTACATGGATTTCAGGGTCGGCCTCATTGCACCAAGCATCAATTCCACTCATATTGTATGTGGTGGAGTGTTTAATACCCATTGTTTGTGAGTGGTGTACCTCACTTCTAGCTAACATAAAGATCCATTTGATAGATTACAAACAAGGGAAAATGAGAAATTTTGGATTTGCATCCATACTTTGTGGTTTTTGCTTTGAGAGGGTTTTGGGTTTGAGCCCTAGATTATATATTACTTCACATGGATAGCACAATCCATCCATGTCATGGTGGACCGATGTGATGAGGTGGCTAGGAGGTGGTAGGGTGCCAACCACCTAGAATGATGAGTTATTTTTCTAGTGGCACCGACAGGTCATAGACATTGACGATGACCCTTACGGTGGGATCGACTATAGAGGGGATTCAGATATGCCTTTTCCACCAGGTTCCTCCTATGGTGATATTGGTAAGAATTTTTTTTATATATTTAATTTTTTTGTGTTTTTTCAATAAAAATAAAAAAACACAAATATTTTTGTATGGTATCAAGTATTAACAATTGCTTTGTTATGTAGATGTAGGTCCACGATGACATTGACATTGGTGGAGGGGTCGAGGAGATGGGAAAGTAGGTGGCAATGCACAGAGAGAGATACAGAATGTGCAAGGGAACTTGTCTCGATTGACGCAAAGGATTCATATGGTTCAAGTGGAGGATCTACCAGAGGCAATGTAGCGGTAGGTGGTGGGTGTACCTCGTGCGTGGGTGTGACTCTTCCTATGTCTTGCAAATGCAGTGGTGTGCTATAATTATATGTATCTGGCATCACATGCGTAGATTCCATGGTCATATTATATATCGGCCATATATGTATTTTGAGGGTTTGAGCCCCATTTGTACTATGACACCATATTTTTTAAACTCGAAAGGATGAAATATAAAATATTTTGGTCTTCAGATTTACTTATATATGTTACAATGTGTAAATGTATGAAAGTGTTTTCTTTGCTTAGTTATGTGACAAATGCCAATATAAAATATAATGAGCATATGCATGAGATACATGATTAGAACTTCTAGGGATGTGATTATAAATAAGAAAAACAAAGTATCATTCCAAAAGTTGTACCCATAGGAATTGTCGGAGTAGAGTAGGATCTTTCACACGGTAACTTTCATTCAACTGACATATTACTAACTGGGATTCCAGGATAACCTCTAAATACCGAACGCCATGTAAAATGGTGTCACTTAATAGCGCTATAATGAAGCTATACTTAGCCACATTATTTGTTGATGGCTCCAGACGAACGCCACCTGAAAACACCAATTGACCTTCGGGTGAGTAAATGACCCAAGTGACAGAAGTCGTGTTTTGTGTATGATGACTGGAACCATCCATGAATCCTAATTAAACCAAAGACTCCATTGACATATTCCCACCAAGGGAAAACCTAATAAGAAATCACATGACACAAACGAAAATATTTATATACAGTAAGATATACTAGTATAAATAAGGTCACACCCAAGATTGAGGGCTCAAGTGTAATACCTTTTAACGTAGAGCCTAGTTATGGGCTCATCCAGCATATTCCCTTCATAATATTCCAATTTGTAAGATCCTTTCTCTAAGACACATCGCACGATATAAGGATCATGACACATAGGGTTAAACTTTCCTGCCCCCAATGGTTCTTGGCTTGGTCATAAAGGAGAACCAAGTCACCCTCAACATACTGTCAAGGACATATAGACTTATCGTATTGAACCTTAACACTTTGTTTATTCTCTTCGATATCCATGGAGGAATTTTGAGGCTTCTCATCAGGACACTCTAGGTGTATGAGGCGTTCTTCAAGATCAGATGTGTCAAGTAGGAGCTCAATTTCCAACTTAAGGGAAGGTATTTTTCATTCAATCGAAAGAATCGACTCCACGCCATGTACTAAATGAAAAGGAGAGAATCCAGTGGAAGTATTTACCGTGTTTCAATATGCCCAAAGTGAAGGGTAAAGCATCAGATGCCAGTCATATTTACTTTGGCTGGCAATTTTTTGCAAGATGGTCTTGAGAGATGTATTAACCCCCTCTACTTGTCCATTTTTCTGGAGATAGTAAGGGGAAGAATGATCATGATTAAACCCCATTTTTTATTCTAATTCTTTCATCATTTCATTTAGAAAGTGTCTTCCATGATCAGTGAAAATCTCTCTTGGGATTCTGAGCTAGGCTATAATCTAGTTGAATACAAAGAATGTTGCAGTATTACCATCGGATTTAATGGTAGGCATGGCCTATGCCCATTTATTAAAGTAATCCAGATCCACAATAATATGTTGGTGCCCCCTAGTTAAGGCTGGGTTACAATCCATAAAATCTAACCCCCACTTGTTGAAGGGACCAACGGTGACAATTGGGTGAAGAGGTGATCTGAAATCTTTTCATCGAAGTGACTTATAAAGAATTGTATTAAATGAGCATAAATTAAAGTGCACCATTAAACAAGGAAATGATCAATAATGAAGAGACATAAACATCAAATATGAACACAAAAAACTTGATAACGAAGTTCGCCCCTGGTGGACTATGTCTACGGGTCCTGCTCTCAAATGGGTAGGCCTTTTTATTAACTCAAGATTTTTTTTTGGCAAAATACATAAGTATACCTCATTATGGAATTAAGATGCAAAATCTTTGCTCAGATCAGAAAATAGATAGCACCATTGAATTTGTTGTATCGAATTACACAAAAAATACTCTCCACACCTCAATCTGACTCTGGCACTCCTAGGCCCTTGAGAAATCTCATCTCGGTTTTCATGCCTGCTCCCTGCATTTAATTCTCTGCATTGCATCTCAATTTCCATGTCCATATGTACCGTCACACCCTCCTTCCCCATCCATGGGTAGACTCATCATTTAAGAAAAAAGTGGGGGGGAATACACAACGTAGTCTGTTGGCCCAACGGTGGAGGATGTTATTGTTAAGATGTTGTATAGAGGGAGGTCCCGAGGTCGAGCATCCAGGCCTCCCCTTTGGGCTTATAGTTATAACAATGTATATATATGTGGAATGGAACCTTTCCAAGTTTGGAACGTTGTTTGGATATGTCGAAACTTACCATTTGGCTGCCAGATCTGGCGAGGCTCCACCAGATTTGGCGGGCACATTTTTTTATTTTTAAATTTGGTTTTGAGCCCTTATTGGGCATTTCCCCACTACCACGTGGTAGCCTATGACTGGGCCACGTGGCAGCAAAACATTATCCCACACCAACCACTTGAACAATCACCTGCCACATCATCCTACCACTTCATCATATGATCTACCACATGGTTGTACAGACTACCACATGGCACTTTTTCATTGGTCCATGGATTGACCTGAAAATGCCAAAAATGAGTGACACGTGGAAGCCTCTAGTGTTGCCACATAACCATGATGATGTCGTCATGACACATGTCACCCTCTACATGTGACACATACACTATATAGATGCTAACTTTATCTGTACTGATGTTGGCATCAGTATTACGGATGTTGAGTCATCCCTATTGACTGGGCTAGGTTGACCAAATATTTGACCATGAATATCTTTCGATCTATAACTCCGTTTGATGAGTCATTTACGTCGTTGGAAATCTTACGACACACTCTTCACAATGATGCCAATTTCACTAAGTTTTGATGACTTTCAATTTTTTCCTTTTCTCTGTCTATTGAGGCCATTCTGAGCTTCCTGAGTTGCTTTTGTGAATTTTGAGTTGTCCTTAGTCTTCTCTGGATCCTTTTTGGATTGTGCCTTCCCATTAAGATATTTTTGGACCACCAAAAGATTTCATCAATAAACAGATAAGTGAGGGAAGAGCTCCCTCACCTTCTCCTTATCAATCCACTTTTCCTTGCTTGGATGTGTGCTATTTAATCCTACTCAAAGATAATCAACATCACCCTTGTGTGAAGTCCTTGTCCTTCTATCCAGGATGATATCTTCCTTTAAATCATCCAAGTACTCAGGAGAAAACTCATCAAATTAAGGTATTGAAACTTCCTCACCCTGATCCATGATAATGGGAGGCTCAAAAATTTTCAAGTTCTCCAAATTTACAACTGAGTAGATCTTCATATAAGGTGGAAGATCTAGCTGAAAAGCATTGTTACCACTTTTCTCCAAAATAGTGAAGGGTCCATATCGAATGGGATTTATTTTATTGCATTCACCCTTCAATATTTCCTTTTTTATGTGAATCCATACTTGGTCTCCAACGTGGAACTGATGATCAACCTTGTGTTTTTCATGCCGATCTTTATACTGTGCTTGAATTTTCTCCAACTATTCCCTAACTGTTTGGTGTACATGTTGGATCCTCTGGATGAAATTGTGACCTTTCTCTTCATTTCTTTATTCATTTGAATCAACATCTCTCCCATACATCAAGTCCAAAGGAACTTTAGGTAAATACCCAAAACACGTCTCAAAAGGAAAACATTGAGTGGAGGAAAGTAAGGCTCAATTGTAAGCATGTTGTACATAGGGTATCTATTCATCCCATAACTTGGGATGCTTGTTGCAGTAGCCTTGAAGAAAAAGTACCATTGTTCGATTAACAACCTTTGTCTTTCTTTCATTTTGTGGATGTAAAGAAGTTCTCCTCTTCAACTTGGTGTCCATCATTATACACAAGCTTTTCCAAAAATACCCAAGGAATTGAGTATCTTGATCCAAGATAATGGATGTGGGTAACTCAAAGTGAACCCAAACATACTGAAAGAAGAGATTAGTAGTCTGCTCGACAATGATCTGCTTTTTACATAGCATTAAGATACACATATTGTTGAACCTATCCACTACAACATACAAATAGTCATGATCCCTTTTTGACATTGGTAAGCCGCCTACAAAATCCATGGAGATACTTTCCCATGGATGGGATGGAACATGCAGTGGTGAGTATAGCCCCATTTTTCTATTAGTGGGCTTACAAGTAGAACACATAACACACCCCTTTACATATTTAGTTATGATTTCTTTCATCTCAGGCCAATAAAAAAACCTCTGGAGATGAGCCATAGTTTTTCCTACCCCAAAATGCCCAGACACAGGAGAAGTGTGAGCTTCTCATATTACATGGACTCGTTCACTTGTAGGAATACATAGATTTCCAAGATGGTAGATTAGTTTTCCCTATAGACAATAGTTCTATACATGTGCACCATGGGTTAGCTTCTCATATACTTCTTTAAAATATTCATCAATGACATATTGTTCCACATAGTTATCATGAGATAGAGAAGAATTCTTCAAAATAATAGAAGCAACAATAAGAGGTCTAGAAAGCATATTGACTACCTTGTTACTCGTTCCCTTTTTGTACTTGATTTCCAAATGAATTTTTTGTAGAAAACCCATCCATATGTAATGTCGATATTGTTGCAGTTTGGTTTGTGCTTGGAGATACTGTAAGGGTTGATGATATGTATGTATGATTGTTTCCTTCGCTAACAAGTAGTGCTTCCATTTCTTTACACTTTGAACTAATGCATACAACTCTTTATCATATGTAGGATAGTTAACGACAACTTGGTTAAAAGTTTCAGAGTGGTAACATATAGGCTTACAATATTGCATCAATACTACACCCATGAAATATTTGCTGGCATCTTTCTTGATCTCGAAGGGTTGTTGAAGATTCGATAGTGATAATATTGGTGCGGTACTGATATTTTCCTTCAAAGTGTCAAAATATTTTTGTTGCTTTCCTCCCCACTGAAAAAGTGTTCTTCACACTGGTTAAGGCATGCAAAGGAGCTTCTATAAAGGAGAATTTTAAAATGAATCTCCTTCAATACTGGACTACACCTAAGAAGCTTCGTATTTCGGTCACATTTTTGGGCTCAGGCCAATTTACAATTACATCAATATTGGAAGGATCAATTTTTTATTTTCCTCCTCCTACAATATGACCTAAGTACACAAGTGCAGTCTTACCAAATTCAAATTTCGACAATTTTACATATAATGTTTCCCTTTGAAAAGTATCCAATACTTTCTTTACATGCATTACATGGTCATCCCAAGTCCCGCTAAATATAAGAATGTCGTATAAACATACAATAAAAAAATCATCTAGAAAAGGCATGAATACCTCATTCATCTCACACATGAAAGTTGTCAGAGCATTACAAATCCCAAACAACATAACTAACCACTCAAACAATCCTTGTTTGGTTTTAAAGGCAGTGTTCCATGCATCCTATTCTGCAACCTTAATCTGATGGTATCCACTGTACAAATCCAACTTAGTGAAATAAACAACATTCTTTAACTGATCAAGTAAATCATCTATACGAGGAAGAGGGTATCTATTGTTCACCGTGATTTTAATTAATGCCTAGTAATTGACACACATTCTCCATGTGCCCTCTTTCTTTGGCACCATCATGATCGGAGAACCACAAGGAGATGAGTTGGACTTGATGACCCCTTGATCCAATAATCCTTGTACCTGATACTTGATCTTTTTCATCTCTACAACTAACATCCTATAAATTCTCACATTAGGAAGAGGAGAATCCATCCGAATATGCATTTCATGTTGGATTTCCCTCTTAGGAGGTAATCCATCTAGTTCCTGGAAAATATAATCATACTTAGAAACAATATCAATTAATTTTTTCTTATGAGAAGGATCACATCCTTGGAAAGCATCAGATGTTCCGACATCTTTCTCCCTTACGACCATGAGTACATATCTCTTATTAGTGTTTATGATTCTCTTCATTTGTCCTACACTAACAAGTGTTGTGTTTAGCCTCATCCTATGGGCTCTAACAATATATTCCACTCCCCCCTTTGTAAGGTGGTATTTTTTCTCATGATGAAAGAAGATTGTTTTTCTATCATAAAGATAAGGACTCCCCAACACTATGCCACATATATCAAGTGATACAACATCGAAATACACTTCATCAATCAACTTTTAAGCAATAGAAAATATGACCCTACATTGCTTGGTGACATTAAGTTTTGCTTTACCACATACCCAACCAAGAGCCTAAGGATTTGGATGTGGCCTAGTTTCAAGACCCATATTTTTGACAAGTGCTTCAGATATCAATTTTACTTGGGAACCCAAATCAAATAATGTATCTATCTTAGTGTGTTTAGATACAAATATTATATGAAATAATTCATTCCTCTTTTGTTCATCATCATGAGATTCATTATTCGAATTTGAAATAGCATCAAGGGAATATTTACCTTGTACTCCAATCGATGTGATCTTTCCTTTGTCTCTTGAATCGGAACCAATATCTTGTAGCATTGTAGCAATGATATTTTCCTTCCCCTTTCTACCTAACTGCTTCAGTCTCTTCTCTAGATGTAGTTTCCAACAATGTCCATCATCATGACCACTTTTCTTGCAATGAGTGCAAGATGGCTTTCCTTATTCTCTCTTTATAGTGGCGGTCTTCTTGTCCTTCCTTTTAAACTTCTTAAATGACTTATATGGGAAATTGGAAGGTTTCTTTGTGGGATCTTCTTGAACACACTTTCCCCTATTCTCAAGGTGTGTGGCTTGCACACAAACTTCGTCAAGACTAGTGGGGTTAAACAATAACAAAGTATGAAGAATATAACTTTGAAGCGCACCAATATACTTTGTTGAAGTTTCATAAGAATCCAAAGAAATGTATAATGCAATATATTTCTTCCTAAATTCTTCTGTGAAACTTTGTACAGTTTGACCTTTAATTTGTCTTAAATTTTTTCATTCCGTCATTGCTTTATGTAAATAACCCAATGGATAAAATTGCTTCCTTATCGTTGATTTAAATTCCAATCATGAGGAAAGAATATTACCACACATAATTATGTCCTAAAGTTTTCTCTCCCACCATACGAGAGTGATGCCTTCCAACCGAAGAGAATCCAGTTTCACTTTAACTTCATCTTTATCAATCAGTTGAACATGGAAATATACTTCAACCTGTCGATTCCAATTATCTATCTTTTTCAGGATTAGCATCTCCATTAAACATAGGTAAAGAAAATTTTACATCAAGATTTAACAATGGTTTCTTAAAAGAATCTTTATGGCTAGAACGATGAGAATGCTCAGAGGAAGAAGAGCTAGAACTTGAAGGTGAAGATGGAGCCTCAGGAGGGTATCCTCCAATCCCTTGATTTATTGAAGCATTATCATCAGCTTGTGATTCCATTTTATTCCCTTTCTTCGTCATCCTCTTCTCGTAGTCTCCATACATTTGCTCGACCATTTCTGACATGCGATAAAATACCATATGGATTTTTTTCTCCTGTTCATCACGCTTGTCCTCTTCTGCCATTTTCTTCCTTCATGATGCATGACCAACTTTGGGATTGAAATTATTAATATTTCCTTCACCCTATTTATGCTTGGTCCTATTAATCATTCACACTCAACAATTCAAGTCAAATATGACTTCTATGATACCAACATGATCTGAGATCTTTTCATCAAAGTGACTTGTAAAGAATTGTATTAAATGAGAATAAATTAAAGTGCACCATTAAGGAAGGAAAATATCAATAATGAAGATACATAAGCATCAAATATCAAACACAAAAAACTTGATAATGGAGTTCATCCCTAGTGGACTACATCTTCGGGTCCTACTCTCAAATGGGTAGGCCTTTTTATTAACTCAGTGAAAGAAATTGGAAAAATACGTAAGTATACCTCATTCTGGAATTAAGTTGCAGAATATTTCCTCAGATCATAAAACAGACAACACCATTGAATTATTGGCATCCAATTACCCAAAAATGACTGTCTCCACGCCTCAATCCAACTCTAGCACTTCCAAGCCATTGAGAAATCTCGTCTCAATTTATGTGTCTACTCCCTGCATTTAATTCTCAGTACTATGTCTCGGTTTCCATGATCGATTGTACCATCGTGCCCTCCTTCCCCGTCTGTGGGTGGACTCAACATTTAAGGAAAAACTGGGGTGGACTACACAATGGCAGAGGATGTTATTCTTAAGGCGTTGTATAGGGGGAGGTCCCGGAGTTGAGCCTGAGAGCCTCCTCTTTTGGGTTATATTTATAAAAATGTATATATATGTGGAATGGAACCTTGCCAAGTTTGAAGCATTGTTTGGATATGTCAAAACTTACCGCTTGGCCTCCATATCAGGCGGGGCTCTGCCATATTTGGCGGGCCCATTTTTTTATTTTTGACATTTGATTCTGAGCCCTCATTGGGAATTTTCCCACTGCCACGTGGTAGCCCATCACTGGGCCACATCACAGCCAACCATTGGCCCATGCCAACCACTTGCACAATCACCTGCCATGTCACCTGCCACATCATCCTACCATTTTATCCTTACACGTCATCGTACGGTCTGCCATGTGGCTATACAGAATACCACATGGCACTTTTTCATTGGTCCACGAACTGACTTGAAAATTCCAAAAATGAGTGACACGTGGTAGACTCTAGTGTTTCCATGTCACCATGTTGAAATCAACATCACACCTGTCTCCCTCTACATGTGCCACATGCACTGTATGGATTTTCACGTCATTTGTATTGATGTTGACATCATCAGTACGGATGCTGACTCATCCCTGCTGACTAGGATAGGTTGACCAAAAATTTGACCAAAAATATCTTTGGCTAAAAGAAAATAGCGAATGAAACCCAACTTGGCTAACCATGGGGATGAAACCCCAACTTGGCTAACCATGGGGATGAAACCCCCAACTGTATCGGAGGCTTGTTTTTTTGTACTATACCATAGGCGTTGACCGAACCTCATGTTTTCATGCTCCTCTTTGGGGTGATAGTGAATGAAGCTTACCCTTCTAAGAAATGAGAAGGCTATCCCTAGCTAGGATTTCTTTGTGCCAGGTCTCATCTATGTAGCATCATATTTTTCTAGTCATTCCAGCTGGAAGATGACATTGAAGAGAGTCTCGACCCTCCTATTCCCTTATGGATTGTGATTCTTGTAGCATATCGATGAATGGATTTTCGATCTGTAACTTCATTTGACAAGTCATTTACGTCATTGGAAATCTTGCGACGTACTCCTCGTGATGATGCCAATTTCACTGAGTTTTGAGGACTTTGATTTTTTTCCCTCTCTGTATGTTGAGGCCATTCTGAGCTTCCTGAGTTGCTTCTGCGAATTCTAATTTGTTCTTAGTCTTCTATGGATCCTTTTTTGATCAAGAGGGTTTGGGTGCGAGCACATTTTCCAAGATAACACCTGGAAAGGGTGACACTTATTGATTGCTTCAATGCAATATTTAAAAATTGACTGCCAAAAATAATCGACTCACAATATTGTTTGGGTTTTCGCAAGCCCAGATAAATGGCCACCACAAGCCCCACTGTGACAGTCATTGAGAACAGGCTCACCTTCCTCCTGACTCAAGCAACGATGTAAAATATTATCTACCCCTTGACGATACAAAGTGTCAGCGATAATAAGGTAGTTCTTATCCTGATGATGTATACGTCATTGATCATCTCTCGATAGATGATGGGGTAGCTTCAAGATTTGAATATAGATCAAAATGTCTCCATACTAGGGCTATGAAGATGAGATCGGGAATATATTTTCATCAGTGAACGAATCGTCATGAAAAAATTCCTCATCTAGTCAAGGGAAGTCTGATATCAACTCATAAAAAACTAGTGATTTCTTAGACTTCGTTGAAGCGAAATCAAGATCAAATTCTTCCAAAATAACAATCCACTTATTTTATTCCCCCCCATGATATTCCTGGTGAGGATGTATTGAAATGGATTGATATCCACAACTACGGTAGTTTTGCAAAGTAATATATAATGTTGTAATATTTGAACCGCATGTACGACGACCAAGGCCAGTTTATCTACGTGAGAGTATTTAAGTTCAGGACTGACTAGATTTCAACTAAGATAGTAGACAATGTGCTCATGGAGCTCATTGTCCTCCTAAACCAAAACCATACCAAATGTCCCTTCGGATGCGGTGATATAAAGAAAATAGTCTCTACTGTAGTCTGGAGGATTCAGTAGAGGTGTCGATACAAAATATTTCTTAAGAGCATCAAAGGATTCTTTGGCTTTCTCATTCCATATATATGGAGTGTCTTTCTTCAAAAGATGCACGAAACCCTTAGTTAAATTGGCATAGTTTACTATGAACCGATGCAGTAAATTAGCCTTCCCTTGCAAACCTTGAATTTTTCTAATGTTGCGTGAGGGAGGAAATTGAACTATTGCCTCAACCTTCATAGTATCTACCATAATCCCATGCTAATATACTAATAATCCTAAAAGATGACCAGACGTAACGCAGAAAATGAACTTGTGAGGGTTCAATCGAATGTGATAGTAACGACATATCTCAAATACCAATCGAAGGTGAGTGGAGTGATATACTCTCTTGTGAGAGTGAGAAATGAGATCATCTAAGTAAGATTTTATAATATCCTTAATATCATGAAAATAAAAGGTCATGGCACGTTGGAAGGTTGCTCCAGTGTTTTTAAGGCTGAAAGGAATTTTCCGGTAGAAAAAATTACCTCAAGGAAAAATAAATGTCATCTTATATTGATCCTCGGGTTTGATATGAATTTGGTTGTATCCTAAAAATCCATCCATAAAATAAAAGACTATGATTCTCTCACACTCGTCAAGAATCTGGTCAATGAAAGGAGTAGGGAAGCTATCTTTAGGACAAGCCTTGTTTAGGTCTCTAAAATATATACATACATGGATGGTTCTTTGATTTTTATTTACGATAACGGGGTTGGACACCCATTCAGTCAAGGGAACTAGGTAGATGAAACCAACATTAAGTAGCTTCTCTACCTCTACCTTAATAGTAGGGGACTTCCTAGGATTAATATCTCTAAGACGTTTCTGAACAAGTTTAGCATCCAGATAGGTTTTAATATCATGTTCGGCAATGTTGGGGTCGATCCTTGACATCTCTTCATATGACCAAGTGAATACATCACAAAATTCTTTGAAGAGATCAGTGTAGATCTAAATTTCTTTAGGTGAACAATCCACACCCATATATACGTTCTCAATTTTTCCAAGAATACGAGATATGTCGATCATGACGGTAGGAGAAATATTCTCCATGTTTCCCTCAGGATAAATACCATGCATATCTAATGGAACCACGACATGATCGACCATCTCACTCAAGGTAGATCTAAAGTCATCTTGTTCGATCTTAACAAGTTATGGGAGAAAATAGGATCGATGATGCATATCGTCCCAAGGCCTATTAGGACCAGACATGGCCTCTAAGATGGATTCATATGAAGGTAGAGTATCATTGAGGAAATCATGTAAACAAGATGATTGAGCAGCCCATATGGGCTCTAGAACAAGATCCACTAGTCCATCTGTGAGGAGGAAGGATCCATGTCAACAGTAGCGTCAAGAATAGACTAATACGCAACCTCTACTGTTGATAGTGGCATCTCCATCCAAATGTGTGACTAACCTTCGTACATCATAGTTGGGGAAGGTAGGGTCCAAGGGTCATTGAAATACGAAGTACGAGAAGGAACAAACTCATCGGTGATGAAGACTCACTGGAAATTGCATGAATATGGTGAATTGGTGCCATGAAATCAAAGCTACCCATCAAAGAGGAATACATTTCGACACCAACATCCTTCATTTCTTGTTGATAATTGTCAATCACAAGGACCAAAGGTCCAACTGATGCACTAGGACTAGCAAAACCACATAATTGTGGTTTATGAATGCTGAGAAGCTTATTTTTAATTTACAAACTTTGACTCTACTCTAAGATCATTTTAATTCTAGCATAAATTATAATCTTAACATAACCTTAACCCTAACATGATTTTAAATTATTTTAATCCTTTTAATAACACATTAATTATTTTCAAATGAATTTAATTATTAGGTATTTGAAAATAATTAATGTATCATTAAAATGATTAAATTTAGGGTTTATATTAAAGTTAGGGTTTATGTTAGAATTAGAATTATGTTAAATTCAGGGTTTGTAAATTAAATACTCCTATAAGCATTCATAGCCACAATTATGTGATTGTGCTAGTATATATGAATGCTATTATAAATCTTTGAAAATAGTATTCATTACTTTTTTTCTTGGATCGATTTTCATTATTCAATGCTCTCAAAATTGTTTCTTGGGATTAAATGAAATTGATATGTTTACATTGTTAATGCATCATGGTTCGTGCCTTCTTTTGTCACTTTCTCAAACTGGATGGTCTTTATATTCTCTCTTGAAACAAGATTGTTCAAAATCGTTTTCCCTATCTTTACCGGGTCTCCTGATTCTTCTTAGTTGAAAGATTGATTGAGCTTTTATCTCCTGATAACTCAACCTACTCCTAATTATGTAATCTGTTAGACCTTTTTAATATGGAGTGTATGCAAACAAAAGTGCATTATATTATATTCCAATCTATAAACAAGCATACGATTGAATTACTTTGACAAGGAGGAATTACTTTTACAAGGAGGAATTAAAGGACATGGGTTCTTAGATAGTTCTTCTCTGATTTACAGGCTTGAAACATGAGGGATGCATGAATTTCGACCATATCTACACTCGATTGCGAAAACATGTCAATTTTGAGTACTTTACCGTCACTGCATAACCATTGAAGTAGGCACCATTTTGCATTGTCAGTGGTGTTGTAACTAGCCATTTTTTGTCAAGTTCCAAGAGAAAGCACAATAAAGTTGCTAGTATCTTGTTTCAAACACATAGCATGATCAATTCAGTTACTTCTTTCAAAGGTCAATGGTAATGAATATTTTTCTTCATGAGTCAAACTTATAAATAAAAAGGTTTATTCATGATTATGACTTATAAATAAAAAGGTTTATAAATCACCCGAGCTTTTGATGGTGGAAATAAGACACCTGGATTGTTAAGGAAATATTGTTTAGTCACTTGGTTTATTGCGAGTAATTTCTGCAACATATCATTTTATAGAAGAACAAATTACACAACGTCTAAGAAATCAAATTTTGATATAAATCATAGTTACGCTATTCAAAGATGGAAAATAATATATTGTATTGTTCACTGCAACTGCCCCATCTATGAGGTTGAAGATTTTGGTATTGCCCAAGGAATATTTTTGAATTTATTAGTAGTGTCATGCATAACTACTTAAACATTGTGGCCAACACCCATTATTTCGACAATATTGCAATGCATGTAATGTAATCACGCAACATTTCCCTTCGTTGTTGTTATGTTCCCATAAGAATTTGGTGCACATCCCAAAGGCCCTAATCTCACGCGCACCAATTTTCTTGCATTCACTTTATAGATGTTGCACCATCATAAATACACCCAAAAAAAATTTCATAAATACACCCAAATTTGTATTCAATTAAGTTCAATAGAACTATGTTTATGGAGTCGATTCAATTCAACTAAACTTGTGTTTATGGAGCCTGGAGTCGAGCCATCACTGAGTTGAGTGTTCTTAAGGATCATCCATCCATGTAGCTTTTCCTATGGCACATCACTCGCTTCTCATCTCCATTTCATATGGAGATAATCTTAAATTCCTCCCAATGTAGCGTCGCCTTTTCACATTCATAGAAACCATGCTTTCCTTATTTAATTGAAACGAAATGCATGTAACATTCATAAAAACCACGCATGCTTAATCGAAACACCCACGTAGATGACATATTCTGAATCAAAATCAAATGGAATCGTTTCTAATAACATAGACATGGAAATTAGTTGGAGAGAAAAGTAATTTCATAATGTGATTAATTAATTGTTAAAAAGTAAACACAAAAATGTATGCCTTTATAAAAGCGAGGAGGTTAATGGTTGAAATCAAGACCCTTAATTTGGTGTGAAGAAAAAGAATATTCCATCCATTTTTAGTCCTCTCCATAAAAAAATGATTAAGGACTAAAAGTCTATTAAATGTTCCTATTTCCAATAGGTATATGACTCTTGGCGTAACTAGCATGCACAAAGGACAACTAGTCAATCGTTACTATTTTCCCTTCATGAGGAAAACACAAAGTTTGGAAAACTGAAAACACAACAAAATTCATGGCATAATTCCAATTACGCCCTAGTAGTAAATTGTAGTCAAGAGGTGCACCAACCACCTCAACATCAACCTCCGACCGAAAAAGTAGGAAGAATTATGCGGGGTCAAAAAGAACGCCCATCAAATGTGGTCAACATAGTCATATATTGGGACAGGTTTAGAGAGCCAATGGCTTTCCAACATGTTAGGGACATCACACACGTCGCATCACCTTCATCAATTAGAGTGTGTTTGATGGTAATTTTCATGTACTCCACATGGATTTGAAAGGCCATGTGGTAAGGTAAGTGAGGCTTAACATTTGTCGCATCAAACTTGATAACCCTCGAGCCACACTGGTCTAGAGATCCTAACACAGATAACAAGGCATTCCTCTATGAAGGACACGTCTGGAGCACCTCCAAATCCAACATAGCACAAGGGGTTTGGCCCAGATCTTTGACAATCAAATAGTTTTGGGTGGCTACGGCATTAGGATTGTGGGCAATGTGCTTTAGTACTCCTTTAGGAATACGAGGTGGAGGTTCTGACTTTTCTATCTGCAAGGGTGTTTCCAGAGGGGGAGGAGACTTTGAACCTATAACAATTTTTGAAGAACCGTAATCATGAGATCGAGTGGCCACATCAATCTGAGACTTGACCATATTGACGCATAGATGGCCACCTTCATGGTCCAAGGGGTTTTGACTCTCGCTCAATGCATTTATGGTGTTGGAGGTCCCCAAGTCCATGTGTTGATTATGTGGAAATGAATTTGTCATTACAGCAGGCGGCTGCAATAAGAGCCTCGAGGCTTCCTCGATTTTGGGGCATAGGTGGGTAAGGTGATCATCTTTACAAAGTTTACAAGGAAAATTCACTTTTCGTTTTTCTGTATTTCCTTCACCAGGATTATTATTTGATCTATCATTGTTAGTGTCATCCTTGGATTTATTATTATTTTTCCCACCCTTACGATTATTACCTCGTCCTTTCTTTTTATTCCCTCCTGGTTGAGTGTTACCATTTGTGTTAGACGACGACTCTACATAATGTATATCCACCGACTAGGTGGGGGTGGAGGACGAAGTTGAATCTTGTCATGCTATAGGCTGGCTTAGAGACAAATATTTCAACTGGTTCGTCACCAAGTTTGTAGACTTATCATTTGTAGAGCCTATGATGCCATTTGCATAAGGCCCAAGATTTTGTCTAGGGTCATAGTTCGACTATGGTGTGTCAGGAATAATTTCATACAACATCCCAGATTGAGCATATATGAGGTCCAATTGTTGTGCCTTGAAAATAGCTTCTTCCTCATATGTTACTCCAAATTTAGAGACATCCTTCGAAATATAAGGCAATAAGGACTTAAGGAACCACTGCAATAGAAACTCTGGAGGAATGTAGACTTTTATCAACCTCTTCTGTCTACACCACTATTGGATATGGTCTAAGATATGCGTGGCTTTATCTTGGTGTAAGTCCAACAAAATTTCTATGTGGACATCGTAATGAACTGGAAATTGGAATTGGTTGAGAAAGACAAATACCATTTAATTAAAGGTTTTGTATGTTCCCCTTGGTAGCTCAATGTACCATTTTTCGGCGACCCCCATGAGGGTGTATTGAAATATCCTCAAATGAATAGAATCATCATTCAAGGACTTGGATGAGCACCATATATGAAAATTAGTGACATGATCACCTAGATCCTTGCCAGTCTTGCCTTCGAATTTTGGAATTTATGAAAGAATCTTGGTGGGGATGAGTGGTCATAACAGATCGTGACATTCAGGTTCATTCATTAATTTCGATAAATATGGCAGATTAAGTGTGGCTTGAAAAGGGATTCAAGGTTGCGGTGTCTAAGCCCATGCTCTCGGGAAATATTGGGCTGAGGAATTGCATATCATCCAGGGTTCTAGTATATACCATGGCCTTGTCTGGTAGGATAATATCCTCCTCCAAACTGATTCATAAGAGGTTGTATGGGAACCATACCTGCAGAAGTAGAATGATGACGGTTGTATATGTTTCCCCCGCCCGAAGGGACTCTAGGATGGGGGTTACCCATAGTGTGAAATTGACTCCCTCTAGATGGAACTACAGAGGACATAGGGGGATTCACCATAATAAATGTGTTTGTTGGAATTGGCATGGAGGAAGAGGGGATGAAGGACAAAATATAGGAAGTGAATCCTGGAGAATTGAAACTAGGATTAGGCCTGGAGGAAAGAGGATTCCAACCTCCAACTGTAGGATTTTCTTGGGGAATATGACCTCCACCAAATGAGAAAGGATCATAAGGAGGATTCGTGCTCCTAGACCCAAAACTAGGATTTTCATTAGTTGTTGGAATAGAGGATGAGAATTGGGATGTCATCTTGGGAATACCAAAAGTAAATGGATTAGAGGCCAAAGGTATTAACTTAGAATTGTGACTTGGCGTACCACAAAGATATCTAAAAGGGTTCTTTCCTATGGGATGAGTAGAACTCACAGGTTGGGTAGCACTGGAGGCAGGGACCCCTGACACCCCCACTGTCAAGGATGAAGGAGTCAAAAGGATGCCACTAATAACAGGATATATAGGAGACGAAGGACTCCTTGAGACGTTCAGGTCTGACTCAATACTCATAACTGGATGATCACGAGTCTGGGAGGTGGAGATATATGTACCACGTTTATTAACTTTATGCTTGTTAGAAGGAATATTCGGTAAAGGATAAAGATGTAGTGGTAACTTCAACAAGCGACAACACTAGAGAGGAGATTGGCCTTGATCCAAGATGAATCAAGACTCGAGATATAAAAAAAAATCCTAGGGCTAACTAATAATCAGGGAGCACACCAAAATGAATGAAAAAGGCCAATGCACACAAAAAGGATATAGTGGCTAAAAAGGGGCCTCCCTCACTAGAGTAGGTATGTCTCTCCCAAGAGGGGCCTGAGACTCCCTTCAAAATATCGGAGGTATCAAAATCAATTATAAGGGCCCTCATGGGCTTAACAACACAGTCAGTTAGATCCCCCCAGAGAGTTAATACTCCATAAAGGTTGTGTGTTATCCGACCCTTGTCTGACTTAGGGTACCTACAGAATAACCCCTACAAGTAACCTATATGGATACCTATGCCAAGCAACTAGAGTCACCACAATATAACCAATGCGCAAAAGAACAGTCGTAAGTTTGATCCACTGTATGGGAAGGGTAACAAATTCTGAAATCTCGAAAGCACCACCTCTCATGGAGGTAAAGGTACTAGAAATACCCCCAAATACGAATAGAACCCCAAAAATATCTTTAACGCTAAGAAGGTATTAGAGGGCTATATTTGCAACCAACTTCACACAACCTTGTGCTTAACTCTAGTGTGAGTGGAGCTTCTTGATGTCACTTATTACACAATGGGTTTCACCACTCCCTGGTGAGACAAATATGTTTAGTTTAATATCCTTGGAGATTTTTTCTCACAAAATCCTATTCCAAGGACCTATGTCTTATACTTGTTTGTGTACCCTGAAAAATAAAATTGTTTCTAATCAATTTTAATTAATCAACATTAATTTTAATGTCTTATGCTTACTCAAGAGGCGCGTTCATGAAACTGATGGTATTATGACTCAACATATAAAAATAAGAAAATATAAAAACCATGCTAAGTACTAGTCTTGAATTTCAAAGAGATGGTATGATTATAAATGCAATTTTTCCAATGCAATATCTACAATTTCAATGAAAATAAATATCTCCACATGTGTCAAAGTCAATGCAATGTAATCAAAAGTGAAAATTCCATAATGAATATAAGGAAATATTTTTGTATTTTTTATATAAAGAATAGAAAATGCAAGGACTGAATAACAATTTCACAAGAAGACCCTACTGTAAGAAAAAAGAGACAAGCCAAGTAGGACACCAAGAAGCAAACACTCAGACCAATGTGCAAGGAAAACCAATGAAAAATATGATAAGAAAGAAAACCACCCAAAAATTCAACAATAAAATGATTCCTATCACTCTATAAGCACTTAACAATTATGACATGAACCTAAGAAGACTCAACAACCAACCAAACTCACCCAACAAACACCAAACTCGTCTAGCAAGGCTAAAGAGATGGTGTACATCATTGTTTGAGCACAAATAACGTATATACACTCCCTAAAGGAAGACATATTGTGTATATACACATATGTCAAGGGAAAAACCACGTATACCCAGTAAAACACTATCAAGGAAAGGTTTAAGCCAATAAACTCAGATGAAAGGTAAAAAATAGGTTGTCAAGCAATAGATGAAAAGGAAACTCAGGCTACTAGACAGAAAATCAAGGAGAAAAACACTCCAAACCCCCAAAAAGGAGATCCTTCCCCATTATGGTCGCTAATTCTGTTACGAGTAAAATCTCTCTATGGCAAGGGGTAAACCACAACAGATGAAATGACACGCAGAAATAAACTATAATCCCAACTATGTTATATAAATAAAATGATAACAAGACAAGTCTAAGAGCCTACCTCGTTCTGATGTTCGATGAAGAGCATCATTGAGCACACAAACCAAAGCCTTATACCTGCAAATTGTCCTCAACAACCAAGATACGCAAGCATGTGGTGATTATATATATTGTTAGCATATATATTAACATAATCCATTAACATACATGACAAATACGCCCATGGAATAAGAATTCAAATATTTGCAAGATATCAATTGGACGAGAAAAGAGTATTTCTATTAAAATAATTAGTAGAAGTACATAGGTGACAAACTTATACAAAGGCACATATCAGAATCAAAAAACTAAGTCCCTTCAGCTAGGCCTCCACCACTTCAATCCTCCACCAAAGGCAATCTCATATAAATGAGTCGATGAGGTTCTCCATCACAAACAAGGAAGAGCTTGGAGGTTGAACAAAAAGTTCAGAATTTCAAGGACAAAGGGATGCAGACTCAATATGAAGTGAAATTTCTCCAGAGTGTCTTTTCTCTCAAAGTTGAATTGTTGAATTATCTCAAGGCTTGGATATGGATCAATTTATATCCTTCAAATGGAACTGAAGGGTCGAGTCATATTTTTTCCATTATATGGAAGGTCAAGGATCATGGATCTCGTGACATGGCATGGAAACCTGACATCATTTTAAATTTTGAGCACCAAACCCTATGTACACGGGTTGTAGTGGAGCAACCTGTGTATACGTTTGTTGTATAACTGATAGGGCACGTATATGTGGGAACATATGGTTTTTTGTCTCTAGAAGGAACAAAAATGGAACTTCAAGTATGCATAGGGAAATGGAAGGCCATCTATGCAAGTTGCATGGAGTGAGGAAAAAATTATTGTAACAATGGCCCATGAATTCTAAAATCTTACTTCATACTCTAATACATTTTTTTCACTCTCCAACCATGACTAGGGCCTGTAAAATCATCATTGGTGTGGAAAAACTCATAATGGTGCACATACCATATCCATGATATAAATTTTCCCTTTATAAGGCCTCCTATGTGGGTTTGGAACCATATCTAGGGCCCATGAGACATTAAATCATATTTTAGGCCCTATATTGGTGTTCCTCCTCATGCCATGTATAGGCTCTCTAATACCCTTTTATGGAGAAAAAAACATAATAACATCACTATTATTATACTCATTCACGAAATATTCTCTTTAGAGGGGATGTAGGGTTGTTTGGGATCCCATGCATACCTGATGAGACCTAAAAACATCATCCAAGCCATATGATGTTGGTGTTCCTTCTCGAACAATCATATTGACACATTTGTTGTTTTACCTTGCAATATTCAATTTTAACTTATGAAAACATCATGAAGTGGTTTATGGAACAAACAAAAGGGATCTTGCATGAAGTTCATGGTTAAAAAATCGGCAACTGGGAATTTGAAAACATGCTCTCGCATGAAAATGTACATGTTATTGAAAATGTGCACATGTTCCTTTTAAAATAGCCTTAATTCCTTTTGAACTACCATGCAGACCACTGCGAAGTTTTCCAAATAAGAATTAAAAATAAACATGCATGCACTTTAGAAATGTGCATGCATTAATAATGGGAAGACAATATTTTTAACATAGCAATATATAAATTATATAATAAATTTCCAACCCTAAAATGTATCAAAAGAAATTTAGTAATTTGTCAATAATATTTTATCGCAGCATGCATTTTTGGCATTATTTACATACTTGGAAAGTTCTTGAAGAGATATACAACTTTTATGTTATAAAGTTTCTATGTTTCTTAATATGTATTTTCTAGTTTTCAAAATAATATAAAAATAAATCTTTTGACATGAAAAAAAAATTTTGCAATTTTCTCACAACTTTTTTTTTCCGAACATCCATTTTTGTTGCTCTTTAGATAATTGCAAAGATCTTGAAGTGATCTAAAAATTTGTTGTTATACACTTTTGTTTTGTCTATATATATGTTTTATTGTTTTTTAAAAGAATAATAAATAAAAAATTGACAAGTAGGATACACTTTGGAAGGTTGTGCTTTGTTATGCAGCCATTTTAAATTAAATGCCACATTTAATAATGGGATTACTCCTTTAAAACTACTGCTCTGTGAACCTTTTAATCCCTAATGAAACCTTGAACTTCCATATAGGCCCTATATAGGGAATATATGGTCTTTGAGTGGGATACTAGTGCCATCATGGAGGTTTTGTGCACCAGGTATGGATCTCAAGCCCTTAACCATGGTTGAGTGAGGAAAACAAAGACCTTATTCCCTATGTGAACCTTCTAAGTCTTATGGGCTAGGAACAAGGCTTTGAACCACCACTTAAGCTCTATAAATAGGAATTTGGGGCTCTAAGCGGGAGTTGAGTGCCATTAGAATTGTTTCACTCAAGGGATGATTTGGGGGACTTTATAATGGCATGGGTATGAAGTCAAAGGACTTGGGACCCTAAATGAAGTTGTTAGCCACTCTTAGGAGTTTTTTCACATGAGAGGTGGGTCTCGGAGAGTTGACCATTGTAGGAGAAGGAAAACGAGGGAATTACGTTCTAAATGAATCTTATATGGCTCATGGTCTATGAACAAGGATATAAAACCACCACATGACCCATCTAAATGGGATATTTGGCCCCGAAGTGAAATATAGGTGTTATTATCGATTTTTCTGATTATGAATCTCCTCATAAGGAAATTTAAGTATTTGATTTCATTAGTGAAGAAAATAATTAATTTGTTAAGGTTAAAAGAATATTAAATAAAATTAATTTTATATTAATATTAAAAAATATAAAAATATTAAGAAAACTCAATAAACAAAATAAACAAAACTCCATGTGTAGAAGTTATAGTGAGTTTAGTCCCCATATTTGATGTAATGTTTGTATATGAAACCAACCACTTTATACAACAAATGTCTAATTAAGAAATACATTGACATTATTTCAATTGAAAATTCAAAAATACAATTACTCAATCATCATTTTCTTACACCCCAAGGGGATGTCTAAAGGTAGACCCAATGCAAGGTGTTTTTTATGAGCATTTGGTGGTCTATGAAAGTTATAGCTTATTAACAACTTGTCACCAGAAGACAAAATATGTATTGCATACACAACAACAAATTTGGATGCCTTCCTTTTCATAAAGAACTCTTTTTCATTGGAGTGTACCTCAAAGGAACAATTTGCACTAAATAATAAGGGCCTGCAAGTATTTATGAATCTTGTGATGTTCCCATGAGTTCATGGATGACCATTAATATATAACAGGTTTTTCCTGTTAAAGTTTCCATAAGAATAACCATGCATGCACATACTATACATGGAAATTTTATGTTTGTATTTGAAAATATTCAAGTAATTAGATCAACTATAAAGAGGATCACAAGATGGAATAAGTGTCATTAATTGTTTGGGAGTAACAAATACATGTGAAAGGATTAAAAACCCAAGATTTGAAACATATATTTTAGACTTGGAAATCATATAACTATTACCACAAAAAGAAAATTTGGTTCCAACATCAGGCACATACATGGACGATGGCCAAGCACCATACAAAGATCAATTGTAACAAGTTCAGTATTTACATTGCAAATGGATAGGAAGAGGGAAGTTATCGCTACCTTCCAACAATTGAACATACTTTGGTGTGTCCTTGGACATTTTTACTCTTAGCTCATACAATTGTTTTGATATCTTAGTAGTGATGTTTTGGGTAGTATTGATATCATACTTTGGCTCACTATAAGAACTCTTTGTTGACTCAACAGAAGGAGACAGGTCGGCCAATTTAGGATGAAATGTAGTTGATATGGCTTCCAACTTTTCAAAAAATGAGCATATGGAAGTGTTCCTACGTGTCTTTTCTATATCACCTATTGGATTATTTACTGTGGTGGGAGGTATTAGACCATCAAATTTGGGTATTCAATATTTAGTATAATTAGATAATGTGACACATCCAGGGTTCTTCTTCAACCCTTAACATTTTGAACAACCACATACCATTGGTGTGTCATAAAAGATATCCAATTTACGGTGTAATACTATTGACCAAAGATGCATGTTACTAGAAGATGGCATGTTACAATTGGTAGGGTAAAGTAGTTGTGCATTTTCATCAAAAATTTTCCTACAGTATCTTTCTCCTGATAAGAGATTGCATATTTTTTTCACTAGTGGAATATCTTGCTCATACGAACTCGATCCTGATTTATGATCCTGCAAAATTCAGTGAACAAATATTCAAATGAACATGCATAAATGACATAAATTCGATCAGTTAAATTAATTATAAATAAAATATAAACTTACTTAAAACGATGTGGGAAAAGTTGACAAACTTGCAAAGATATGGAATGAGATGGAATCTAAAGTATTGGCCATTTTGATATTATAGCCTTCTTTTCCCTGCATTTGAGCGAAAACTATCATCAATATGTGCATGAATTTGATATAAAAAGTTATCGATGCTTTTAATTATTTGTTAACACACTAGTGCATATATATATATAGAACGCACCAATGTGATACACTGTGAAATGCACCAAACCGTTACCTCCGTTAGAACCTCTTCAAAGTAAAATATCCATAAATTTTAATAGCGGAGGTTTGCATTTTGATTTTGTCAATAAAATTGGTATCAGTGCATTTTTACATATATACGCATTGGGGTGTAGTAGTCTGTGTGTCGCACCGTTTTGACGACAAATTTAAGTTTTTAAATATATAGTTTAATGAGTGTTTTGACATGCAAAATTAAAAAACATCGTGAAAAAATAGAGGGAATTTCATTTTTCAAAACGTATTTGTTTCGAAATTAAAACACTATTCATTATTTCATTTTTTTGGAAGAATTTAGAGGGGATATTTGTAGAAGAGAGATTTAACATGAAAGACTTTGGAGTGGGTGGATTTTTTTGAAGAGCCAAATTTGCAAGGTATCTGTAGGGCACATGCAAATCTTCAAAGAAGAAATTACAGGTGTGTGATTTCATTCTACTGATCATTTATTCTTTCCCTATTTGATTAAAATTATTTTCAATGTATGTTAAAAAAATAAAAGGGTTTTATATTTACATTTGGTATTGGAAGTCATAGTTTTCTTGTTTTGTTTTGGTTCCCCTCTTTTTTCAAGCAATGGATTTGTATAGGTTTATTTTTTTAAGCAACAATTTTTTATAGGTTTTATTTAGTTACATATGGGGCATGCATTGCAATTGTACCACTCATTGCATCATATCTGAAACCATGTCAACCCTATCGTTGTTAGTTATTTTTTCAACAAAAAAAATGTGTGGTACACAATGCACACTATATAGAGGTAACAACCCAGTGCTCACTTCATATAAAAGCACACCTGAACTCATATATATGTGAAAAACATTGATTGGTCAAAAAAATAATTAGTATTGTTTTTTGTATCACATGTGTATGGGTTCGCGGTGTGTAATGACTAATAGTATGTACTAGTGCATGTATATGTTTAACTCCCTGGTGCACATATAGGTTTGATGCCCCAATGCATTTTGTTTAATGGCATGCACCAAAATACTAGATTGTAAAAAAAAATCATAATTTCTATTTTTTATGATTCCTTCTTTTTTTTATAAAAGATGGTCGATAAAACTTCAAAGAAAACATATTATTGCAACGAGCGCAGTGGAAACACATCCCATTAAGAGAGGGAGGAAAGTGCTTTAAGTTTTATTAAAAAAACAATATATTTTAAATATTTGTAATTTTAAATTAATGACGTGTATTCGTTAATATGTGTTATGTAGAGAAAAAACTTGAAGAAACTCGATAATATTGTTTAGAATGTAAGTGAAAAATAGAATAAAATATTTATGGAAATGTTGCAAAAAGAGGAAACAGGTGGATCAAAAGGTAATCAACATTAATTTCTTCTTTGACATTTTACTAAACATGAATTTCTTAACATTAATCACGAACAATTTTTAAACACTTGATTTCACATTTTTTTAATGTTATGCGGGGACCAATGGAAAGGGAATGGAATCTCATCCTAAGAGGACAAAAAATATTAAGGATGTAAATGATTATGACAACTTGGTCATCAATTCATTTGGAGTGGTGCTTGAAGTTAATAAGAGGGGGAAATTGTTTTATAGAGATTTGAGGGATATAGTGGAAATACAATATAGATGTAACTTCCACTTACAATACAAAAATAAATCCAGTGACTCCAATAATCAGGTTATGCGTACACTACAAGAAGAATTTCCAAAGCCATAGTCAATGAGACCCGTCAGACTTGCAATAGAAAAAACTTAAAATAAAAAAAAAAAGAATCATGTAAAAGGTATTATTTTTTTTTAACAAGAAATGGGAAAATTTATATTAAAAGGTGTGGATAAATCCACTATAGTACAAAAAGGGGGTCATGAATGACCTTCAAGAAATAGAATCTTTGAACATTGGGACTGATAATACAAAATTTGTGTCCATTGAGTTTCCTCCTTCCCTAGCTATAACATTTCTACTGTATTTCGAAGAGTACAGTCCATAGAAAACTTTGTTTATATATAACATAAAACAAAACATGACACTTGAAATTTACAAATTTAGCTACCCGGTTCCTTTTCGGTCTTCGAGTGTCCATGTTGTTCCCAATTTGTATTTGGTACAGGCTCGTTGAGATCCAAAATTTGATTTAATGTGGCTAAAGTTAAATTCTTTGAATCTCCCTAGGTGTTTGCTGGGGTATTGGGCGGTTGGTGACTTCTTTCCATCTGATCCATTCGAATTTGAAAAATATCCATATAACTGCGTTGCCCCTCAATTTGGCTCCTCTGAGAAAAGATTTTGTCTTGCAATCTCTCAATTAGGGTCCTATGATGAGAAAGGGTCTCAAGCTCGAATGTTGATGTTGAGTTGAGTGCTCCCATGTGGATTCTCATCCTTTGACACCCTTCACACTCTGACTTTGGGTCCAGTTGGTCAAGTCCAACATGAAAATCTTGTGAAATTATTATCCTTGGTGCATTGTGATTCTTATTCCTGTTGTCCATGATTCTGGGGAGGGCCCAATTCTACTGAGGACTGGAAATCGTGAGGTCTAAGAATATATCTTTGGAGGAGTCAAGTCCTAGATGAGGCCACAAGATGAAGGTATGAGAGAGGTGATGGATAGGCTTGAAGGATCGTCGCAATAGAGGGAATTTTCGAAATATCTGGGAAGAGTCTCTCTGAGGCGCTAACGTAGAATTCAAAACCAGTCAATTCAGGGAGAATACAGAGTACAAATGGCTTGGATTAAACTCAGAGGTAATTTTCCACTGCAAAGACGTTGCCAGGAATCGCTGAGAGAATTCACCACATGTGACAATCAGCTCCAAATTCATGTCAAACAAATATAACATAGACTCTACCTAGAGTGTTGTACTTAGATACTTCATATCTTTGCGCCAAGGATTGAATCCATCGTCTCCCTCACAATTCCACTATGTTTCAGTAATGTTGCACGCTCGGCCCATCTGCATCATAGTCTTCGACAATCTATTACCCACGAACTCAGTTGGGTGATCAATCGAACCACCCCATGCCATAATGAAATACTCGTACTAGTTATCGCTAGCCCAGTTTATCCTTGACTGATGAGGCCCTCTCTTTTCACCTGCCAGTTGCCTCCTCCACTTGTCAAAACTCGCATTGGGGCTCCGCGTGTTCATTCCCATGGTCTTTTCTCGATGACTCCTGGTCATATGTGTAGGCATTAAAATAGAGGTGCTAGATATTCTTTACCCTCCACCCCTAAGGTTCTGGGAGGTATTCTAATGGCCTCATTAGCCATTTTGTCTGCTTATTATTATCCCTCAAAACGTGTAAAAACAAATTCTTTAGAGTCCTTGTGATTATATGAGTTATGTCTATAACTCTCTTTAGGCTCAAATATTTTGGCTCAGATTCCTAGATCATCATCCTTATGATTGTCTTTGAGTCACCTACTAAATTCAGGCTATGTACTTGTCTTTGATTTGCTAGTTGAAGTCCTTTAAGAAGTGCATATGCCTCTTCTTTATTGTTGGTGTCTCTCCCAAGATTCCATTAGTTCAATATTTTTTTTCCTCTCGGTTTGTAGAGAACCCCTCCCACACCCTCCCCCGCACCTGCCTCTCATGGGTCTCCCTTTGATGTGCCATCAAAACAAAGTGTGTGTTCTAACTGTTTTTGGATCCAATCTTCTATGATGTGAATGGTATGAAGTTGTCAGCATGATCATTGTATTGAGTGAGAATTCTTAGAGGAATGGAGATTGAAGCTTGTCACCCAATCCTTTTCTAGGATATTCCAATTGATCATATCTTCTATGCTCATAATTTACTGTTCATAACCTCTAACAGATGAGTTTTGGCCTTGCTAGAAACACTTTGAGGATGTAGTTTTTTTCCCTGGAAAATTTGTTTATTTCTTGCTAGCCAAATATTCCAACATACATATTTGGGGAGAGACCTCGACAGTCTTTTAAGGAATGGTTTTCCATAAAACGTGCCTTAGTAGTAATTTTCCCAGTTTCCCAAGAAGGGATTTAAATGTGACAGCCACTTTGTTTGATGAATTAGTTCTCCATAGACTGAATTCAAAACTGTTGTAGAGAAGGAACATTCCCAGAAGAGGTGTTGAATATTATCTTTATTTCTTTGACATCGATCACAATTGAAAGGGTTGTGGAAACCCCTTTTCATCGAGTTTTCTCTCCTTAGTATTTTCCCATGAGCTAGGGTCTAAATGAAGATATTAATTTTGGACAGAGAATCTGGACTCCAATTTTTTTTCCATTTTAATGAAGACTAGAGGGTCCTTGAAGAGGATAAGAGAATTTTTTATCCTTATTTAACTATATACCCATATGTTCCCCAACCTCAATTGTCTGGAGTTTCTCTGAGTAAAGGGGTTTCTCCTCTAAGGAGGGATATCAACACTTGGGCTTGATTTTTCATGTGATCGTGGGTGTCTCGCAGGCTCCAAGCCTTCCAAATTCCATCTTTGTTCCATATTGATATATCAAAGAGAGTATTGTTCTGAAGTCAACCATCTTTTTAGAGCCCTAATCTCTTCATCTCAGGAGGTGATGTCAGTTCCAAAAATCGAATCTTGCCACAACCTGGTTGATTTTCCATTTCCAGGGATCCAAGAGAGCTTCTCTTTAAAGAAATGGATTGAGGCTCTTATGAGTTTCCAGAATTTTGAGCCATGTTGAGAATCAGGAATAGAATCCATGCATCTTTTTCTGGCCCCCGTGCTGTATTTTTTGGTTATGGTCATTTTCCAACATTCCTTTCTGCCTAAAATTATCCTCCAAAGTAGCTTGGCTCCCATAGTTATATTCGTCACTTTAGGATCTCTGATTCCCAATCCCCCACTATTTTTGGGTGAGAAGACTATATTCCAGTTTACTAGATGAAATTTTTTGGAATTGGATTTTCCCCCTTGCTACAGGAATTTGTGAATGAGTTGGGCCATGTAGTTCAGGGCTCCTTTTGGAGGTAGGAGGGAGGAAAATTAGAAGAGGGGAAGGGAGGATAGTAATGATTTTATCAGAACCACCCTCCCAGCTGGGTTGAGCCACCTTGACCCCCAAGACTCCATTTATCCCTAAATTTTTTAAGGTTGAGGTGCCAATACTCTCCAAGAAGCAATTTTAGACACAGAGGGAGATCAAGGTATTTAAAAAAATTGCAATCACTTGATATGGTGAAGCCCAAGATTTGAGAGATTCCTAATATGCTTATAGACAAGACATTCCACACATATATTTAACATTTATTCTTATTCAAGAGACCACCCGAAGCTGAGAGAAAGGTGTCCAGAACTTGGTTTATTCTTCTTGCCATGATTTTTGAAGCTCCACTCAACAGGATTGTGTCATCCGTGAATTACGAGTGGTTGATTCATTTTACGCCCTTAGCTATTTTAATTCCTGGGATTGTCCCATTGGTGCATTCCCATTCTAATCTTTGAATGAGATATTCTACAATTATCACATATAGGAGTGGGGAGAGTGGGCAATCCTATCTTAAACCTCTGGATTCTATAAAGAAGGGGGCTGGTCATCCATTTAAAAGAGGGGTGATCCAAGGAGAAGTAACACAAGCTCCCATCTAGGATAAAAAAAAACTTGATTGAACCCAAATTTCTATATTACTTTGAAAAGGAAGGCATGCTCTACTCTATCAAATGCATTTTCCATATCCACTTTAATTTCCATACCTGATTTTCCCCGAGAATTATTGTAGTGGATTGATTCTTCCACTAGGATGAAGTTGTCCCATATTTGTCTGCCTGCCACAAATCCTTCTTTATTGGGGAGAATTAGAGATCTGAGAAAAGGAGTCAGCCTGTTAGCAATAATTTTAGACATGATTTTATAAGAGGTATTACAAAGAGAGATAGGTCTAAATATATATAGGGAGGACACTCCAAGAACTTTCATAATGAGCGCTAAAAAGGAGGAGTTGGTGGCTGTTATAACCCTAAAATGCACCATACAGGTTTACCTGGCATCAGGCCTACTCATGCCTCTTCCTAGCCAAAGCCATGATGAACAAATCCTCAAAAAACCATTTAAAACAAGCAACCCGCGCCCTAACTTCTCACTGGGCGCGGACAACCGCTTGATGTCCTTCTACTGCACACGGGTATCCGCAGGCTAAACCACTACAGCCCGCGGGTACCTAACAAAGCAAAAAATCAGGAAAGTTTCCGCCGGGACACGAGGCTTTTTGTCAGTTAACTGGAACTCCAAGCCATGCATGGCCGAGAGTTCGCC
>JZKD02S2017505.1:251556-279327 GCA_000966675.3 Picea glauca | reverse complement strand
GTTCCGAGGGCCAGAGCCCCAGAAACTTCCCTATCAGGGCGTGATCTTGCATGTACTGTTTCTGTTCCTCAATCCGAGGCGTGCTTATGATGTATTTTGGGGATTTCGGGGCTTGGGGAATGCACTTACCGGGGATCCAAGGAGCCGATGCCCTTGCTGGGCTGCCTTCTTTTGCCGCGTCCATGTCCGTGTCCCGATCCTTGAACGTGCCCTCGTCTATCAGCTGCGCTCGCATTTCCGGAGGGGTTTCGAAGGTCGGCCTTCTCCATTTGTTGGCTGGATCTGCATTTGCAGTAACCTGGATATAGGAGATGCCTGTCGGCGCCTCTCCAGGCCCTTGCGGGAGCCCCTGCGGGGCCATTGATTCGTTGCCTCAGTCCTCTGCGGCGCGTGAGGTTGTAACCCTAGTTTCTCCACCGATTTCTGATTGAGTTTGTTTTTCTACATTTACTTTCATGTCCATTTGAAAAAAAATTATTGTGATTTTTCATTTTTCAGGAAGGTTATAAAAATTACAAGCAATAAACGAGGGGGAAGCCAATATGTGCTAGTAGGGATGTCCAAAAACGTGTACAAGTAGATGGTAAAATAAATGAACATAATTTCATCACATGAGGATGCATCCTAACAACAACGTGCATCAAAGGTATGTGATTGCTAATTTATTATTTTATGTACATCGAATTTATTTATCATATTAAATACTAATATTCATTTTTTTCTTTTCATAAAAGAAAAAAATTGGAACCCAATCAACACATAAGACAGGTTGATAAGGAAGAAAATGTTTGATCGCAAAGTTTGTGAGTACTTATGTTTTCGACATTACTTAAGTTTTCATATTTGTTGTGATATTTATATTTAAATAATTAACTTACATTTGTCCATGGATGTCTTCCAATAGGTTCTAACGTACAAAGAATATCCAACCAAAAAATTGATCAACATTGGGTTAACTGAGGGTTGTGAGTATATGTTGAAGTATCAAGGCTTAATTGAACAATTTGTAAGTAGCCATGTTGTTTAATTTCCCTTGTTTTATAATTAATGGAACAATAAGAAACCTTTATATTAATTATATCGACTATGCTTTGTCATGGCATATTAAACATGCAGGTAACAAAGTATGGAGAGGATCCAACAAAATATCTTTTGTTACACAGCATTAGGAAAAGCATCAAAAGCATGTGTATGGTTTATGAATCACTCATTGTTATGGTATGTTTTTTTATTTACACAATCATGTTTATTCTACTATATTATAAATCTAGATTTACTTATTACACTTTATTTCTATGTTTGTAGATGGAACATGAGCAGTTGGAACATAAAAAACAAGTCAAGAAAGAAAACATTTGTTTAAATAACCAAAGTACAATATTGCCTACAACTGATCAATAAATGAGGGATGCACATAGCTCGAGTAATGATAGTATTTCAAATGATGAATGACAATCAATATAATTGAATGTTACTGCAAGTTCTATGTTTTGAAATATTGGTCTGTAAAATAATGGTAGCAAGTTTTGGCAAAAAAATCATCTTCGCTACTAAGCTCTAAAGCTAGGGTTTTAACTCCTACAGCCACAGAGGACTATGGCCACAATCTAATGGTCCCGCAGGGGCTCCCGCAACACCCTGGGGAAGCGCCGACTGGCATCTCCTACAGCCAAGTCACGGCTAATGAAGATCCGGCAACCAGATGGAAGAGTCTGACCTTCGAAACGCCTCCAGAAATGCACGCGTAGCTGCTGGTCGAAGGGACGTTCAAAGATAGGGACACGAACATGGATTCAGCAAAGGAAGACAGCTCGGCAAGCGCATCGGCCCCTTGGATCCCCGGTAAGTGCATTCCGCAAGCTCCAAAAGCCCCAAAATATGTCATAAACTCGCCCCGTATCGAGGAGCAGAAACAATATATGTAGGATCACGCCCTAATAGGAAAGTTTTTGGGGATATGGCCCTCGGAACGAGAACTAATCAAATGGATACAGTACTGGTGGAGGCCAAAAGGGCATTATGATCTCTAACTCGGATCGAAGGGTTTTTTCACAATCATTCTTCACAATCTAGAAGACAGGAACTGCATCTTTGATGGAGGGCCCTATTTTTTTAACTCGGCAGGACTATTTCTGAGATTCTGGACAGAAAAGTTCAGCCTCGAAAAGGAAAACCTTACCCATGCGCCAGTATGGATCAGGTTGTAATCTCTCCCCCAGGAATTCTGGTTGGAGGAAGTTCTAGCTGGTATAGGCAACACCATTGGTATCTATGTCAAGTCCTTTGAAGCTACTAAGCAGAGACGCTACACTTCCTACGCAAGAATCTGTGTTTATCTAAACATAGCCAAGCCACTCCCGGGGTCCATTATGCTAGAATATCAGGATGAGGACTGGGCACAAACCATTGATTATGAACATATTCCCTTTCGCTGTAGGAAATGCCACGAACATGGACACCTCTTCAGGGAATGTCCACTCAACAATACGCACAAGGAGGGGAATCCAGAAAATGGCAAGGACAAGGAAGGATTCACGCAACAGACAGGGCGAAGATGACAGGGAGGCAGGAAGCAACCAGCTCAGGTAAGTAAAGATCCTTCCACCAAAAATAAATATGCAATTTTACAAGATCACCCAGAGGAATCTTCAAACCCAGCGCATATCATCCCACCATCTCAGCACATAGATTCTCAAAACAAAGACCCAGAGGCAGAACAAATAGGGAAGAACAAGGAGACAAAACCTCCCCCAACTGGCCCAATGAGTGACCTGCTTGAGCAGCAGGAGATAGAAGACGGGGATGAGGAAATGGAGGTTGAAGAACAGGATCTAGTTGGAGTAGACCTGGAACACCTTGAGCATGCCTACCGACATCAAAAACTGTACACCATTCCAAGAGACCAGCTTAGGAAGGTACATAAAGTGTTCCTCAACTCCTCAGCGGGCTCCTCAGCTCGAGCTAGCAAAGTGCTGGGCATCCAGGGCAGTCAAATAAAAAACCCAAATAAGGCACAAAAAGATGAGAAGAAACGAGGATGGAAATCAACAAATAAGCTCATACAGGAAATTGGAAGCTTCATGGTAAACTCAGGACAGATCCACCTGATCTCAGATAGCTTTGCCCCCCTCCCCCCCCCTCAATCATCATGAAGATCATCTCATGGAACATCAGAGGGCTCAACGGTCGTAGCAAGCAAAAAATGCTACGAGATTTGATCATAGCGGAAGCACCGGATGTTGTAATGTTGCAAGAAACAAAATGTACCACAGAGGACATCAATCGAATACTCCCCTATTACTGGAAGTAGGGAGGAGGGGTCTCAACTGATGCTACAGGAATGGCTGGCAAACTTGCTCTCCTCTGGAACACCGACACTGTCCTATTAGAAAACTTTTGCACCACCAGATGGTCTATTACAGCCGATTATAGGCTCATAGGATCAGACAAGCCGGGACATCTAACAAATGTATATGGGCCAGCCACTCCAAGAGACAAACAGGCCTTCCTTAGAATCCTATGTTACCTATCCAGCCTCACTCAACACCACAGATGGATAGTGGGGGGCGACTTTAACATCATCAGAGGCCTGGAGGAAAAAAAGGGAGGCTCAAGACGATTGGACCGAGATTCTAGCGACTTCAACAGTCTGATAGATGACCTCCGACTAATTGACTTACAGGCCATTAATGGAACGCATACCTGGACCAACAGAAGAACAGGGATGCACCAGATCGCTTGTAAACTAGACCGCTTCCTTGTGTCGGAGCCACTCATAATGGATGGCACTGCAACAGAATCCAACATCCTAAATTGCATTGGATCTGATCATTGGCCCATCCAATTATGGTTGGATGTCCCAGCCACTCCGGGAAAGAAGCCATTCCGATTCGAACAATTCTGGTTAGACCATCCAGACTTCCAAGAAAACATTCAAGGTTGGTGGAAGGAGGCGAAAATTCCCTATGGAACCAAGATGTATAGATTCCAACAAAAGTTGAAGAAGCTCAAACAAACGCTAAAGTTCTGGAACCGGCATACCTTCGGCAGCATCTTTGATTCACAAAAACATCTCGCGGAGCAAATGAGCGAGATCCAGTGCAGGATAAGGGAGCAAGGATTTACAGAAGAGCTCAAAGATCAGGAACACAAAGTGCACCAATAGATTGCACACAAGAAAAAGAAGGAAGAGATACTGTGGAAGCAGAAGTCGCGCATACAATGGCTCAAGGAGGGGGAACGCAATACCAAATTCTTCCACCGAGCTACAATCCAATGAAGACAATCCAATAAGATCACGCATCTCATCACAGAAGAGGGGGAGACTCTGCATTCCCATGCCGACCTGGAGACTCATCTGGTTGATTACTTCCAAGACCTTCTCACGGAACCCATTCCAGACCGAAGTGAAGCTATCAATCAGATCACAAGATGTGTGCCTACCCTGGTGACTAAGGAACAAAACAAAGCTCTCCTCAGGCCCTTCACCATCGAAGAAGTTGACCAAGCACTTCAAGACACCCCCAAATGCAAGGCTCCGGGGCCAGATGGCTTTACCAGCGATTTCTTCCACTATTGTTGGCCGATGATCAGAACAGAGGTTTGGGAGATCCTAGAAGACTCGAGGACTACGGGAGAGTTCCTGTGGGATTTTAACGCAACATTTCTTGCCCTCATCCCCAAAGAGTGGCAAGCAAATAGACCAAAGCAATACAGGCCCATATCCCTCTGCAACATCATCTACAAACTCCTCACCAAGGTCATCGCCCGTAGACTCAAATCAATCCTGCCAACCATCATTTCCCCAGAGCAATCGGGATATGTTGAAGGTAGACAAATTCTGGACAGCATCATCTTGGCACATGAGGTTATTCACTCCTTGCAGTAAACAAAAACCCCAAGTATGTTTTTAAAGTTGGACATTTCAAAAGCCTTTGATAAACTCAGCTGGGAATATATGAAAGCAATGCTAATAGCGTTTGGTTTTGATCAAAACTGGGTCACTTGGATTTTAAACCTTACCTCCTCGGCCTTCTTCTCCCTGCTTATCAATGGTGTACCCTCAAACCCCTTCTCCCCTTCAAGAGGTATTAGACAGGGAGACCCCCTTTCTCCTTTCCTTTTCATTATCATGGCAGAAGGACTTAGCCGATCTATTCAGGCGGCTTTGGAGAACAACCTTTTAACTGGTTACCCCTGCATGGCTTAACCTCGCCCATTTCCCACATCCAGTTCGTAGATGACACCCTCCTGATGGGTAGCCCAACTGCAAGAGAATCCAACTCTCTCAAGGAGATTCTCCAACTCTTCTCCGATGCCTCAGGTCTGGAATGTAATAAGGATAAGTCTCAAATCTTCTTTTTCAACACCCCTCTCCCGATTCAGCTCCACATCTCGGCGATCCTTGGTTTCCAAAGAATCTCCCTTCCATCCAAATATCTAGGCATACCCTTAATTGACAGTGCCCACAAACACTCCTCATGGGAAAACCTCCTCTCTTCCTTCTCCAAAAGGCTTTCTGCCTGGACCTTTAGAGCCCTAAATCTGCCCAGCCATCTCGTCCTGCTCAAAGTTGTCCTCCAAGCCCTTCTGGTTTATGCTTTCTCGGTGCTAACTGCCCCCAAACCGATTCTCAATACCATCAGAAGCCTGCAAAGAAATTTCCTTTGGCATGGCTTTAAAAAGGACAAAAAGATTGCTTTAGTCAGTTGGGACACGATCTGCAAGCCTAAGGCTCAGGGAGGATTGGGAATAAGAGATCCATCCACAATGAACAGGGTCCTCAGTGCCAAAATCTGGTGGCGCTGGCTCAAAAACCCCACAGATCTTTGGGCTAAGTTATGGAGGAAGAAATATGCCTCCAACATGGCAGAGAACAATTTGATTCGATGGAATGGGGATACCACGGGATCCTTGATATGGACATCGGCCAAGCAGAATAGGCAACTAGTCATGCAACATGCATTTTGGGAGATAGGCAATGGGGAAACGGCTCTGTTTTGGCAAGATTCTTGGCAACAATGGACAGCCCTGAATGTTGAGGAGTGGTCACGGGACATTTGCGCCCAGACTACAGGTATGGGCCTAACAAAGGTAGCGGATTACTGGCAAAACAACCACGCTGAGGACACGTGGCATTATTGGCATATAGATCGAGGGAAAATCAACCTGGCTCAGCATATTGATATGGAACCCCTTCAAGAAGCACTAGCTAAGAGGAATATTTCCTTATGAGACGGTGAAGACATACTCAGGTGGGGGTATAGACCACAGGGCTCCTTCACTACACAAGAAGCCTATCAGCTCAAGACCAAGATAGACTGCACCAGAGACATGGATATTCGGGGGAAGATTTGGAATCTGAAACACTAGCCGAAAATCACCCTTTTTCTCTGGCTAGTCTTACACTCAAGCATTCTCACTTGGGATAATCTTCTGAAGTGGGGGTTTAATGGACCATCTATATGCACCCTCTGTGGAAAAGTGGAGGAAACTTTGAACCACCTACTCAACACTTGCCACTACACAACACAAGTCTGGGATCAATTAGCTATGGTAATGCGCACCTCAGACCGACTCAGAGACAGTATCATTGAAACCATCAACAATTGGAGGGACCAACCTTTTATCTCTCCCTACCTCAACAGGGTATGGCAGCTCTTACCCGGCTTTGTCCTCTGGCAAGTCTGGAAAGAAAGAAACAGCCGAATCTTTAGAAATAAGGCTCATCCCTAGAGTCTATGTTGGGATATTTGTCAAAAAAATATTATGGGAACTCTCCAAATCAAATCTTGGTCAGAAGCTGACTTGGCCTGCTCTCTCGCCGAGCTCCCTGTCCTTCAGCACTGGACTCCCCTTCCCCCCTCCCAGTCGACCTCCTCCCCCCCTTCCCACCCCCATCCGAGTAGCCCTTCCCTCTGGTCTCCTCCACCAAAAGATTTTCTTAAACTAAACTTTGACGGGGCCTCGAGGGGAAATCCCGGAGATGCAGGGTATGGAGTCGTCTTTCGAAACCATCTTGGACATATTATAGCCATAGAAGAAGGCCCCCTCGGGAATTCCTCGAACAATGCAGCAGAACTTTGGGGCCTCATCAACGGTCTGCAAATGGCCTCCCAGAACAACTATACTAAGCTTATCATTGAAAGGGATTCCCAGGTCATCATTGGCTTGTTGCGCAAAATCCTACACGGAGTCAACCCGGACAATATATCTCCCAGCTGGAGACTCACTCATGGTTTGCAGATCATTGTAAGACTATTGCACTCTCAACAGGTGATCGTCCCCACTCATATCCGAAGGAAGGCGAATCAGATCGCGGATGAATTAGCTAAAGTGGGCATTGAGTGGAGAGGAATGGACCTCCGCTGCTACTCAACCCAGAATCCTGATCATCCTATCCTCCAACAGTGTGTGCAAAAAGCTGGTTCTATAGATGTTTCCCTGGATGGGGTGTTAGTGGACTCCCCATGGCAAGAAACGGGACCAGACACGGTGCAAGGCAACACGAAGCCACGTGACCGGCCCGTGCAGCAGTACAACACCATCCCGGGAGAGTTAAGGCGTTTAAATTCACCATGATGGTCGAGGTCAGGGGCATTAACGCCACCCTTTACTCCTCCGCAATCTGTAATATGGCTTGGCTCGTTGTATTTGGTATTCCATCTTGCTTGCACTCGGAAGGGATCCTCCCTTCACGTCGCATGCACAACCAGGAACGCTCTGAAACCTTTTCCACCGCTTATCTGCAACTCTAGTTCCTTTCTCCGCGCTCTGAAACTTGTTCACCTACACCCATGAAAGAAAGAATTAGAGGGAAGCCCAAGCGGGGCTCACCCTGGAAGCCCCGCAGACCTACTCTCTTGCCCTCCACCTCCCCGTTGACAGGCTCCTCCACCCACCCCCCAACTTTGTCTCCAAGCGCCACCCCAACTCTTGTGCAGTCTACACACCTCCGAACTGTGGCCACCCCGCCACCTGCGCAGTCTTCTCTCCTTCACGCCATGGCCACTATCCCGCGCGGGTCGCCTACGATTCCACGCTGTCCTCAGGACCCTCGGATGTAATTCTTTGCAACTATGTCCTTCCTTGGATCCTCGAGCACCTGGAGAAGTGCACCACGGACTTTCGGAGAAGCCAAACGATTGCGTCTCCACCAAGCGGCCCACCCCGACAGTGAGCACTTCAGAGAAAGACTGGGCATCCTGTATGATCTAGTCTTCGAGCTCAGAAGGGAGGTGGCGGACCTCAAGTTTCGTTTGCAGGCCACAGAAGACAATGTTGCCACCTTTCTACAAATCCTCTTGACCATGCAAATGGAGCTCTCCTCGGACCCCACTGGCACTCCTCCGGGTGAGGCAACTGACACTGAGATGGATGGCATGCCGCGACAAGCAGTAGCACGGCAGAAGGAAGTAGAAAACAGCGGCCCAGCTGAGAACAAGGAGCATGAGGAGAGAAAGGAGAAACGCAGGGATGACCAGCCGATCAACACCGAGGTAGAGCCATGGGCAGAGGACCTCAGAGCCGTGTGGCTCGGCTTTTCGCCAGGTGTCTAGCTCTCTTTTTCTATGCATCCAGTTTCTTTAGGCTCCTAGGCTAGGTGGCATCTAGTAGGAACTTTGCTTGTTTTATGAGTCAACAACTGTCTAAGACTGGTGAATTGGGGGCTGGCTAGACTGGTTTCCCCTCTGTTGGGGCAGTCCAGTAACTACAGCCAATTTCATTTTGTATTTTGGAACCTTTTTTCAGCTCTAGCAGGCATTACATATAATATAAACTTCTTACTTACAAAAAAAAAATATTGGTCTGTAAAAATTAGGGATTTTTCTTAATGTACTGGACATAAAGTCACAAATGCATGGGGACGTGTTACCAATAAGTGTAACAATTACATATTGGTTCCATTTTTATTGTTGTGGACCTTTACGTTGTCCCATTTTGTATGACCATGGGCCTCTTATTCATATATAATAAAATGGGTTTGTTATTTTATTGCATTGTCGAATGTTGTGTTGTTGATTAATTAATATGTAAATGATTTACATTATTGCAAATATTATTAATTAATATGTGAATGATTTACACGGTTGCAAATAATTTATTAATTAATATGTGAATGATTTACATTGTTGCAAATAACTAATTAATTAATATGGGAACGATTTACATTGTTGCAAATGACATATGTGTAATATGTTGGATAAGGAATTAAAATGAAATCATTATATCAAAATGCAATAATAGAAGTATTAAAAACAACATTATTCTAAAAAATATTTGTAAAAAATAAAATTAAAATATATACATATCAGTGCATTCTTATGAACTCACAAAATGGTGTCTGAAATAATATAGAAATCGATGCTTTGTATGGGGTTATATGCATTGGTTCATATTAAGCATACTGAAGCAACGATGCATATTAATTATACTAAAGCATCGGTGAATAAAACATGTGATAATATATATCGTTGTAAAATTTTATGGTGGACATGTGATAAATATGCATTGGTTCTTTAAATATAATAACACCATCGGTGCTTTAAACAACATAAATGCATCAGTGATTTAAATCAAATCAATGTACTAGTTCTTTATATGTAATAAAATAATGGGTGATTCAGAACAAAAGATGATGCGAAAATATCACCTCAAATATTCAAAATTTTAGTACCTTTCATTGCACATGGTAATACAGACATCAGACTATATGAATTATACAAGCATCGGGATGGACATAAAATACAAGCGCACTAGTGTTGCATACAACAAAATTGGAATTCAAGGCATAAGAACTATAAATTCCTCAATTCATTTCCGTCCTATGTACGCACCGGGGTAGTGATGTAATCGTGAACTGACACATTTTCGCCTTATGTACGTAGTAGGAAATTTCATGTAATGGCACATCGGTGCATTTTTGTTTTATGTACACACTGGGAATTTATGTAATGGCGCACAAGTGCATTTTTTTTTTATGTACAATCCGAATAATTTTATGTAAGATCATTATGGTGTGTTTTATGTTTAGGTATGCACCAAGACATTTTATGTAATGATGCACCAGTTCATTTTGACAATAAAAGCATCGAAAAAAAAATCCACTACAACCTCAACCCGCCCAATTGTTTTTAGTTATATGGAACATTAGATAAAACCTCCACAACCAATCGAGGAGAATGTTTTGAAAAAAAAAAAAAATGTAACACTAAAAACCTCCAGTAGAAGGTGTTCTCCTTATAGTGTGTATAGACAGTTCGTTCTAGAAGAAAACAAAGTAAAGACACAGTTGGATCAGGGTGTGATTTGACCAAGTATCTCACTTTGTGGCTGACCCATCATAATTTTTCCCAAGAGGGATGGGACTTGGAGAATGTGTATTAATTACAGGGCTATTAAAAATATTACACAGAAGAATCGATACCCTCTAGCCAGGATAGATGATCTGTTGGACCAACTGCAACATGCCAAGTACTTCACTAAGTTGGATTTGAAATCAGGATATCACCAGGCACGGGTCAAAGAAGAAGATACCTGGAAGACTTTCTTCAAGACAAGGCAAGTTCTGTATGAGTGGTTGGTTATGCCATTCGGTTTATGCAATGCACCAGCTACATTTATGAGACTAATGAATGATGTTTTATGCCCTTATATAGATTCGTTTGTTATTGTATGTTTGGATAACATGTTGGTCTATATTGATACTATAACGTCCCTACTATAATCCCTAGTGTAATAAATTCTTAATGTAGATGTAAATGCGAATTGTATTTCTGAATTTAATAAATAAAATGGAATGCCAACTGCTGGGGGATATGGATAGATATGGGGGATGATTAATCCATAAGAGAGGGGAATGTCTAAGAAAGGGGTTCAAGGGGTAATTACCCATATTTATTAATTCAACCCACTTCCTAAATTTACTATTGGTATATGAACCTTCTAATTTTGTGATTGAGTGTCCCTGAATCCAATCATTGAATGCATGTAAGAGGGTGATTGTGAGAGGTCACATCCCATAGTTATTATGAGCATGGGGGATGAGTACAAACATTTTTGGGAAGAGTACAATTCAAGAAATTAAGAAAAGAGAGAAAATTTTGTATGTCTAGTTATAGTAGTCTTGGGAGAGTCATGTTTAGAATGAATAACAAGCAGAGAACAACTGAGAAGAGAATTGGAGATGGAGAAACCATCGAGGGAGTATTCTGGAGCATACTGGATCATTTCTGGAGTGTATTCGAAGCAGAAGATTGAAGAGCCAGGTTCTTAGGCCTGAAGAGTGAACTCTTGTTTGAGTTTCACAATAACAACAAGTGATAGTTATTATTTCCTAGTAGTTTTCCTAGCACTGATCTCCCTTGAATTTATCTGTAGTGATATTCCTCGTTACTTGTGCTATCTAGAGACCTTAATAAATGAATGGGGAACTTGATGGAATAAAATTAGTGAATGGGTACATTCCTTGGATTGGGAAGGTCGAGAGGAAGAGAGCTGGTGGAAAATTGAGATAGTTGAAGGAGAATAACAATGGGTAGTGGGATTTTTGAGCTATGAGTGAAGAGTGAGAGACCACCCTCTTTTGTGGATTACTAGCCCCAGCTCGGGGCTGACTTGTTATTGATATATGAAACACCAAGTCTATGGTTAGGTGGAACATCCATCCCAAACAATTGTTTGCACAAATGTTTTAAAAGATAACTATTTTATATGTTTTATGTGTTATATTATGAGCTTAATGGTTGTGCATTCACTATGTGTTTAATAAGGATTTATATGTTGTTGTGTTGAGTTATTTAAGCTACATTCATGTCAATTTTAGCATTTTGTAGATGAATTTAATTAATGGTATTAGAAAATAGTTAACTGTGTGTGTAATTCGTAGTTGCTAAGCTACAGGAAATTAGTTAGCAGAAATTATATTTTTATTGTATGAGTATTTCCGCATGTAATGGACCTCATATGGGTTGGGTAACGTTACAATTTGGTATCAAATATTTTGGTTCAACACTTGACCCATATGGGCCAAAAATAGTGATAATTTGGGAAAATTCGTTGTTACATATTTCGATCTATGACGAATTTGGGGGGAAACAGTGAAAAATCATAGCGAAATCCCAAAATTCATGAGAAAATTCAAGTTTCAGATGCCTCGATATTGTCGAAGATATGATCTGAGGTGTCAATATACATGTTTCAGAGTTAAATTCAACCTAGAAGGTCAAAATTTATGTTTTAATGGTGATTGAAGAAGTCGAGGGAAGCTTGGTGAATCAACAGCCAAGATCATGGTTGATTTTGAGATCAATGGCCCATATTCATCATGAGTTTATTAAAACCTTACAAGTTTTTCGAAGTTTTGCAAAAAGAAGTGAATTGACGACTATGATTCATTTTCGCAGATTGGAAAAGTTAAAGAATTGACGGTCGATATTCATCGACGGAGTTGGGAAAAGTTTAGTGAGTCAATGATCAATATATTTTTTTAATGGGAGATTGAGGACCCATATTCATCTAGGATTTGTTCAATAATTTATGAGTGTTGCAGTTTTCCAAGAGATATTTTCATTCGTCGATGGTTGGGTTGGTAAGATTGGCGAAGTTTTTCATTTGTAGGAGAGAAATTTTGATCCTCGATCACCAATTTTCATTGATCTGCAAAAGTATTTGGTTCTATCGAAGAGAATTCACCAATCATCAATGGTCAGATTGGTGAGATTGGCGAATTTTTTCATTTGTATGAGAGAAATTTTGATCCCCAAATGTCGATGATTGGGGGTCAATAGAATTTAGCAAAAGGTTTCATGCAACCACAAGAAACAATTGATCATCGATGGTCAATGATCGGGATTTGGCCAATTTATCAAGGTGTTCAATTGTCCAAGAGAAGTTGTCGATTGTTGATGAAGGAAATGGGATGATGATGTGTCTTTCCACATCAACATCCATGTGTCTTGCAACATCAACATCCATATGTCATGCCACATCATCCAAAGTGTCATGTCAATGACCATGTGTCATGCCACATCAGCCAAAGTTCCATGTAAACGACCATGTTTCATGACACATTAGCATCTACATGTCATTCCAAATCAACATAGTTATCATGTCAGCCAAGAGATGGTGGATGGTCGAATATTAGGGTTCGATGAAATTCATAAACAAGTCCATTACCAATAAAATTCATCGATGGTCAATCGTCGATAATTAAGGTTTGGTGAGATGTGTGGGAAAAAATTGGATTTCTAAAAGAAATGGTCAATATTCGATGGAAGATGATCAACGTTTGAGGAAATTGATGAGAAAGTTTGGTTCACCAAAGGAATTAGTCAATCGTCGATCATTGATATAGTGTTGGAAAATCAATGGTCTAGATTTCTTAAAGATGGCGATCGATGGTGGAGATTCATCTGTAGGCCTGGGGAAGGTTTAGCGGATCAACAATTGAGATTTCTTCTAAGAGATCACACATCCCATTAAAACACTGGTCTTAGTGAGAGGTCACCCATCCCAGTAATACTCTAGCCCAAGCACACTCAAATGTGGATTTCTAATGGGATATGTTGCATTAACACGGTAGGCATGTACATAAGACCACTAGGAAATCATTACATTATGGATGTAATTAATAAATGGAGATGGAATTACATTACATTCCCCATCAAAAGGGTGAATATCATGGTTTATAAAAACCATAGGATCAAAAATGTTGATTCGATGAAAATGGTGGATGGCCACTGAGATCCACTTGGATCAATCCTCCCCCCTTAGAAATAAATGGTCCCCATTGCATCAAGTTCCCTTGGGATATTGGGAAAATTTTGTTTAATTTGAACCTTGTTGAGTCGCTTGCCTTGTTGAAGTACTTGTCCAATTTGTAGTTGGAATTATCCTATTGAATGATGTCATGAACCTGTTGTTGGAGGGGTTGGATTTGTTCAACAAATATGCCTACATGATTGTTTGGATCCACCTTTTCCATATTTTCCACTATACAAATGCATTCATCATTACACCTTTTCCTACATTTCTCCAATATTATATGTCTCATTATACCATAAATGACCATTATTTGTTGCCATTCAGAATTATACATATAGTGTGGTTAATACATTGTTTTCTTTGTTTTTAGTGACTAATATATGATTATATCAGGATTTATTCACGATGGTTTGTGAAGTGTGATTCTTGTACCAGTAGGATCAGTATTCCCATATCATTACTGCAGTTCGACATTCTTGCATCAACACTGCCATTTCGATACCCATCGTTGTTTGGCATATTTACACTTTTCTAGGAAATGTCGAGGACATGGGTTTACTTTGTATCAGTTTTGACATGAAGACACGTGATTCATAATTCACCCAGGTCACACATGTGAACCTCTATCTTAGGGCCAATAATTCAGTTGAAATTAACAAAAGTTCTAGACAATCAACTTGCGCCTTGATTTTCATGCAAATAAAGACAAAGATGAAGAATCCAAAACATGGGTTTTGTTCCCAGCATGGTAATTTTGTCATGAATAGGAACATTTTATAAATACATACATGGTTTGAGAGTTATGGTTGGTTATTCATCACAAATCTTCTCAAGTTGTGCCTGGACCTATGTTGTGACACATCTTCAAGTTATTGAATGAATTACAATTCAGATCAATTGGAAGGTTTCACGAATGGCATACGAGATCAAACCTAATATGATTGTTTTAAACATTTTCTAAAGTGGGTGGGTAGAATCAAACCCAATTCGATCTATTTTTTATGTTAACTATTTTTCTATTGTTCTGATTCATTAATTGTGGAATTTTTTTTATATCTTCTTTGTAATAGAGGAGGGGAGAAGAAAAACTATGTAGAAGTTGATAGGGAGATGATTTTTTTGTAACCAAAGTTTGAAAGTAAATGAGAATTAGATCTGGTTGATTTGTTTCAAATACGTTTGCTTGAGCTCATATCCAGGAGCGTGGATCAGTCGGGAAGGTCTCCTCGACCAGATAACGGCCTGGTGATTTCTTTGTTATAGAAATTAGTTTTTGTTTTGATTTGTTTGGTTTCTTTTTGTGTGTTATTTTCTCCGTAGTTAATTTTCGTTCTGTATTGTTATTGATTTAATTTGGAGATTGAACTTCAATAAAGATCACCCAAAATGAATACAATTCTCCATCATAGGACAACCCATTCCCAATATGCTTCTTATTCTCACACAAATTTCCTTAACTCTACATTGTTGATTCTCTTTGCAAGTCACCTAAGATCATTGATCCATAATCCAGTACTTCCCTCACTCTATATTTTTGATATACAACTCAACACCTCTATGCTATTTATCATCTGACTCATTAAACATTTCATATTGTATTACTTACATTTCTTACTTTCATCTTGTGATACACATGAGTTTTCATATAAATTGAATGGTATGTTTGTTGTTACATATGTTATGAATACATAGGAATTCAGTTGTTGACTCCACGTGCAAGTTGTTATTATGTAATATTTCCATGTTCACATATTGTTTCTATTATATTTAAATCGTTACATTGTTATATATATCACTATTTCAATCTACGTGGTTGTTGTTTCTTATTGTTTTGATTATTATATTACACGCACATTGTTAATTTTTACTACTCTTGTTTCTTATCATACATATTGTTTATATATTGTTGTTTACATTGTTATATATTTCTATTGTTTCTTTATACATGTTGTTGTATTAGTATTGTACATATATTGTTATTGTTGTAACATTGCTTTGTTATATTAGTTTATTGTGTTGTTACTTGTATATTATTTCATTATTTTATTTACAAATTGTTCTAAATTGCCATGTTACCTTGTTATATTACAGACATGTATATATTATAACTTGTCATATTGTATTGTGCATATATAGATTGTGGTATAAACAAGAACGCGGTGTGAGATGGATTATTGTATAGAGTGACTTGATTCTTCTACATAGAACCAAACTAATCCCATACTTACACATATTTCGATTTCTATTCACGAGTATATCTTTTCTTGAGGCAAACCCTCTAAAGAGTGTCTATGTGAAATATTTACGTTAATTTATTTTGTTGATATAGGTTTAATTAGGAGTTTGGTGGATTTTCTCCTAAAATTGGTAAATTTTCCTTTAGGTCAATAGCACACATACATGAGGGTTTGAGTAACTGGTCCAGATTATTTTCGGCACAAAATGAGAGCAGAGATGTAATAAAGAAATGTACAGAGATATCTCAGATATCCAATAATATAAAAAAAATGTATCAGATATGAAACCATAAACAAAAAGATACAATAATACACAATTTCTATTAATGAGTGAAAATGTACAAACACTGTAAAAATACAGAGTGAAAGACTCGCTAGAATGGTGGCAATTTATCTCTAAGAAGATATCTGATGACTACTCGCATTCATAAGAATTTGATTGTTACAATTAAGATCCAAAGTCCTTTTTAACAAAATTGAAATCCAAAACCCTAACCCCGGAAGATGAAAATCCAAAATGTTTGCGGGCCCCGATGGGGGTAGTTGATATATCAACTTCCTAGGGGAATAACGTTTGCATAGGATATCTGTTTGGGGCGCTTGAAACACCATTTGAAAGGTATAATTGAGAAGAAAAAAATTCAACTGGCCCATGCAAGTGCCTTTTGTAGTCTCTTGGACCCCAAATCCCCAAAACATATCGTTTAGGTCCTCAAAATGGCCCAGGAATTTTGGGACCCGAAAAATTGTCAAACAATTGCCAAGGTGGAAAAAAAAAATTCGATCCAGTGGAATAGGTGGGTGGAGAATGATATTCACCTGGATCAATCCTCCCTCCCTAGGAAGCAATGGTCTCCATTGCATTGAGTTCTTAGGGGATAGAGGGAATCTTTTTTTTAATATGAACCTTGATGAGCTATTTTCCTTGCTGGAGAAGTCTCGCTGCTTAGCCTGTTCAAGGCTGTCATGAACATGTGGCTAGAAGGGTTGGACCTTTTTAACCAGTCTAGCTACATGAGATGACTGTGTGCAGAAGGAATCTGTGTGCTTTGTTGCATCCTTTTCGACCTACTTATGTTGGATAGAAAGTTCTTAGGTCGAGGTTGTAGTGGTTGCAGAGTCATTTTGTTCACATTTTGAATAGATTGTGAAGAAGATGAATTTTGTAGTATGAGATACTACCTTACAACACTATTTAGGTAGGAAAATAGTTGGAACTACTTATGGTATTTTGTATAGATGACCCCTCAGAGTAACAGTGACAATACATGGTCAAGACTCATAAACAACATGGCGCTTCCACATATATGGTTGGCCCAAGAGAACATCACAGACATCCAGTGGGGAAACATCACATAATACTTCATCCTTGAAGGGTTTGATGTCGTATGAAAATCGACACTAATGGTTGACATGGGGATATCGTCCCTGGAAAAGCCACCTGATGTTTTATGGTTGTGGGTGTGGTGTTTTCGACTACCCCAACTGTTTGACGACCTCTGCTGAGATGAGGTTCTTCTAGCCTCTGCTATAAAATGAAGCGGGGTCCCCTTCATCCACATATGTGAATGAAACAGGTGATCCCCCTCTTTATGATCTATTGGTTCTTCTGTTTGAATTATTGCATTCATGACAATAGTGGTGGGATCTGCATTGACGAGCTGTCTTCTATCAATATCTTCTTAATCAGATTATGAATCAGGGTTCGACTCCTTTTCTTTGATCTTGGACACCAATGATTGTTTTGAGAGACATTCATCGGTTTTGTGCCAGAGGATTTTTAGGAAATCACATCATTTTCTAGTGTCCTTCTTCGTCTTTCATTTACCCTACTTTTCATGTGGCTTGGACTAGTTTTCTGAAGGTTGGTTGTTAGGGTCATATTTACCATACTTTGTTTGTTGTGGATTTTAACAACATATCAATAAACAACACTAAGTGATGAGGTGTCCAGAAAATCCATTTCAATTTGGATGTATCTGTGTAGAGCCCCACGGTATTTCAGAACCAAATGTCGCTCAGAGTCTTTGATACCTAGCTTGGTGCGTAAGGTATGAAAGGTATTGGTGAACTCCGAAACTGCTTGGCCCCTCTCTTGACGCAGTGTGGTCCATATCATGTATTGATATTCATAGTTCCCAACAAGGTAATATTGTTCCTTGACCACATCCACAAAAAAATCCCAAGTGGGATAGGCCCCATATATTTCAGAATCCTCTGTGGAACTTTTCTCCCAGTAAGTTTCCCACCAATGTTTGACATGGGGGAGAGCCTTAAGGATTCGAAGGTGATATTTTCCCTGTCAGAAAAATTGTGAACAAAGAAATACCCTTCTAGTAGATTTAACTATTTTTCTAGGGCATCCGAATCTATTTGTCCTTCAAATATGAGAATATCAAAATTAACTTGTACCTTGAAAGGTGAGGTGCCTCCAAAGTGGCCACTTGATGAATACATGCATGTTTTTATTAGTAGGCATTGAAGGATGTGGGCTAAATTATCCATCATCTCATCCCTCTCTCGCGTGAGAGATTTCTCAAGCAACAGATTAATATAATCTTCAACTCCATCGTTTTTATTTTCTTCCACCATGGACAGTTTATTGGGCATGCGAGATCAATTTAACTCAAGAGAGACAAGGTCAAGACCCAAATTGCTATACTTGGACCTTGTCGGGGACATGCACTGAAAAACGATCAAGAGTAGCCTTCTCTGATACCATTGATCCAGATTATTTTCCGCATGAAATAAGAGCAGAGATATAATAACGAAATGTACAGAGATATCTTGGATATCCAATAATATAACATAAATGTATCAAAGATGCAACCATAAACATAGAGATACAGTAATACACAAATTCTATTCATGAGAAAAAATGTACATAGACTGTAAAAATACAAAGTGAAAGACTCCCTAGAACGGTAGCAGTTTATCTCTTAGAAGAGATATGATGGCTACTCGCATCCACAAGAATATGATTGTTACAATCAGGCTCCAAAGGCCTTTTAACATAAGTAAAATCCAAAACCCTAACCTCAAAAGATGAAAATCCAAAAGGTTTGCGGGCCTCGATGGGGTTACTTGATACATCAACTTCCCGTGGACGTAAATTTTGCATACGATCTATGTTTGGGGTTCTCGATACATTGTTGGAAAGGTCTAACCAAGAAGAATGAATTTTGACTAGCCTGGGAAAGTGCTTTAATTAGTCGCCTGGGCCCCAAATCCCAAAAAAACGTCATTTAGGGCCTCAAAACAACCCCCGAAGTTTGGGACCCAAAAAACTGTCAAAAAACTGCCAAGGTGGAAAACTGTTTTTCAAGCCAGTGGAATAGGTGGATGGCCACTAATATCCACCTAGATCAATCCTCCATCCTTAGGAATCAATGGTCTCCATTTCATTGAGTTACCAGGGGATAGGGGTAAGCAGTTTTTGAATCTGAACCTTGATGAGTTATTTTCCTTGTTGGAGAAGTTGTGTTGTTTAGCTTGTTGAAGGCTATCACAAACCTGTGGCTAGAAGGATTGGACATTTTTAACTAGTCTCACTACATGATATGACTGTGTGCAAACCTGTGGGAAATTTAATTTTTTGAATGACCTCTTTTACACCATTTCTTTGTTGTTATGTTAATAACCATGGAAGTTTATTTTGGTCTCCATCATTATTTGATTGAATCACACTTTGCATTGCATTATTGGCTTCCTGAATGTCATTACAAATTTTGAAATTTTTTTCTTTATCCCTCCTATCATCTATGATTCACCATAATGTTTATGTCACATTCTTCCTTATATGCATTGAATCAAATAAATGAACTATTTTTAGGTCCTTATAGTAAGGCAACCTCATGAATTGAGTGGGATAAAATTTCATTCCTCATGGAATCCCATTATTACTAACTTCATGACGATGACATTGATGAAGCATAAACAAAATCAGAACATTATTTATCAAATGCGGTAAAATAAAATTCCAAAAGATTATTCCATTTATGATATATAAAAAAAATGCATACCTCGAGGATTAATTCTATCATATGCCAACTTCCATAGACGAGGTGTCATTCTTTATGGTTTTAGTCCAGTCTCTTGTTTCCCATTGAAAAGATAGTTTTCAGTAGTACGATACTTATGGTTATTAGAGAGGAAGTGTCTATATTCATCAAACACCTCCTTTCCTAAAAAATTTGACCGTCGAGATTTCATCTTAGGACCACAAACTAGACATGCAAATTTACCCTTTGTTTGAAGACTTGCAAGAGATGGATTAATGTGAATTATTAACATAAAAAATGACTATTTAAACAACATGCATGATATATTCAATTAATTATATACTATTCAAGCGTGCAATATGTAAGGTTACATACCACAAAAATGTGTTAGTCCTGGGGCATCGTGAATTGTCCATAAAAATATTCCAGGGCATTGAAATCTCTTCTACCCAAATGGTTTAGAGATGTCATACATAGTGATTCCCTCCCATAATTTTAGTAGCTCATCGATAAGAAGCTCGATATTTACATTCATATATTTAACTTGGTACTTACATAATTGTTTGAAATTACACTAAATTACTACCATCGTATGTATATATACGTAAATAAATAAATAAAATATGTTATGCAAAAAAAGAGAAAAATGAAAATTTTAAATTCAAAAAATAATGTAAAAAAATACCTGGAACAATCATTGTCAACATTATGTTCTCCCTCTTTATTGACATCCAAGGAGGAATGTTATTGTTGATAAAAAAAATAGGCCACACTGAGTAAACAGATCGAAGCTCTCCAAATGGATTAACATCGTCAATTGCCAATGAAAGCCTAACATTACAAGGTTCATCAGTAAATTCTGGCCATTTTGCAGCAATTTCCTTAAATTCATAACCATCTGTAGGCATTCGAAGAACGTTGTCTTCAATTCTCTTTCATGCATGGTAATCCATAAATTGTGCTATGGTTTGGCACCTGAACAGTCGCTACAAACGTGGAATTATGGGAATATATCGGAGAACCTTTCGAGGGACCATTTTTGTTACTTGATCTGTTCGATATCTATTGATACCACATACCAGGCATTATGTTTTCGACACATTTTGTCCATAATATATAATATGATCATCAGGACATGCATCTATACTTTGATACTCCATTCCAATGTCTTTCATAATGGCATGTAAATCTCGATATGTGCGAGGTAAAATATTTGACGAGGGTAACAAAAATTCACCTAACAATCTAAAACATAAAAGATAAATAGTTAATGTAAAGAATAGTAACTGTAAATATTGCATTTTTATTTTACGCATTAATTAACACAAAAAATGGGGAAAATTCAACCTTTATGTATATGCGATGAAACATATTACATATTACAAGTGTTCGACAAATTATTCGTAACCTTTAAGTTCACCGGTAGCAATGTAGTGGAGAGAAGATTTTCTCTTGACCCTTTATAAAGTCGTTTATTTGTCTTTTCAATCAGAGGTTCATCATAAATACCATCACTATTGTCCCCATGATCCTCATATGGATGATCGAATAAGTCTTGGATAATTTGATTTGTCCCATCATCTTGAACTATGTTATTATTTTCATCTACTTCCATGGGATCATTAACTTGATCTTCATTATCTTCTTCATGTTCTTCATCTTGTACAACATCATTTCTGCTACTACTTGGTGCTTTGTGCATAAAGTTAGGGGGAAAATCTAACTTTATAATTATAAAAAATCATGAAACATTAGTGCATGTATAAAAAAATATAAACGTTTGAGAATACCATAAATATTGAAACAGATAATGAAAGTATATATAGTTAATTACCATGGAATGATATTTATTTGATCCCCCATCCATGTGCCCATATTTTCTACAATGTTTTTAGCTGTTGCTATTAAAAATCTTTCAGGACGTCTAGTAAAAAAAAAATTTCAAGGGAAATAACATGTATTGTCACCCTTTTCACCCTCTTTAATTTTTTTCCCACCTCTAATGTTTTCTGAAATTCTTCCCCACAGATATATACTGAAAAATACATGGTTTTTGTTCGCCAAGAAGACCATATTATACCCTTTTTGAACTGTCGTTATTATATAAAACTTATCGCAACATCCATAAAATGCAACATATTTATAGATTTTATAACGTCGCAATTCTAATGATCATTGACCAAGTCAAAGTTGACTTGGTCAAATACTAGGTGACCATTGGGATGGGGAAAACCTAGGTTCCATAATGTCAGAAGTGCGACAAATATTTCACCAACGTCGCAAGAGAGACGAAAATGAAATGTCGTCGCAAGAGCGATGTCCTCCTACCTTCGTCGAAAGAGCAACATGTTTTTGTAGTACGTCACAAGAGCGACATTATCAAGCAATATGGAGAAAATAAAATAAAATTTCCTCTATTTTTCAATAGTATGGCCAATTTTGTCCATAACGTCGCAAATAGAATGTCGATTTTTTTTCAATATGTACTAGTGTCTAGATATACTTGATCCCCTACCACTCCCTCAGGACTCTGGCCCGCATCTCCTCTTCCACGAGTCGCTCGACTTTCTCCAAGATATAATTCTCGTCATCCATGTCGCCATAATAATTGGTGTCAGTTATCTTATAAATCACATGGCTATACCTCCTCTTCTTCTCCCTTAAGGGGTTATTGAATAGATATTTTACGCCCGAGAAGAATTTCCCAACAACACTTGTACAATTGATCATTGGAAAATGGCATGTTACAATCTTCCAACAACCAATTGTACAAGTGCGACTGAGAAATTCCTCCCTGAATTCAAAGAGTTATTCGATTAAGCCCCCCAAGGAGAAGAGGAGAAGGTATATGTATGTGATTTACAAGTGAATTGATGCCAATTATTATGGTGATAAGGATGACAGGAACAGTATCTTCCAGAAATTCAAGCATCCCACGAAGGAGGAGATGCGGGGAAAAGCACTGAAAGAGTGGTAGAGGATCGAGTCTATCTAGATGGAGACCATGTTGACAACCAAGAGAAGGGAGGTTGTTTCCATCAATATGGTTGTATTCTAGGAATATGAGGATGTGGAAAAATAAATGGGAGATCAGGACAAGGGAAACCAATAGCTTAGAGAACGAGAGTTTGTTTCCCATCTTCTCCTTCAGGATGAGAAAACAATTGAGTGCATGGTTGTGGAGAAGAAGAAACATGATGAGCTTCTTAGCAAGCACACAAGTGAGGATCTCTAAAGGAGTAGTTTGAGGGAAAGGAAATGCTTGATATTTAGTGATAAGGAATGTTGACAAAGCTTATGGATCAACAATTGTTTTCCCAAATGTGATTCTTAAATTCTATTACATATACAATATGGACCTTAGTTCATTCTTGATATTGATAGAGAGTTATAATTAAGACATCCACCAGGAACCTTTCTTGTTGAACATCAAAAGGGGCACTGGGAAGCTCCAATCGTAGAACTTGGAAGTCCCAATTATTCCAAAGTAGGGACCAAGATGACCAACTTGGAAGGGAACAAAGTCGCTGGAAAGGGTCACGGTTACAGATAATTCAAGGCTATAAAATTCCTCCCCTTCCTAAAAGAGCTAATAGATAAGTCCCCTCGAGGAAAAGAAGAGGAGGTGTAGGTATGTGATTTACAAGAAAATTGACTCCAATTCATATTATGGCTAAAGGAATGACAAGGACGGTGTCTTGGAGAAAGTTGATCAGCGCACAGAGGAGGATATGTGTGTTGGTTGTGGAGCCTAATTATCTTCCTAATTCAGAGGCCTTTATTTTCAGCTGCGTTTATACCGCATGAAGACTTTACACCCCAGAAGAATGTACACTCCTCCATGTAGGGGAGTGCAGTGGGGGATTTCCCCTCTTGCAAGGTCCAGGGGAAAGTGGGCCCTCGATAGGGGTTTGGGGGCGAAGCCCCCGAAGGGAAATTTTCCTTATAAATGTATATTGTAATTTCATAGTAAATCTGGGTCGTTCATTATAAGGTCACAAATCTGAAGATAGAAGTTATGTTGGGTTTTTTTTTTCCCTAGAAAGCAACCCTCTTTTATGAGGGAAATATATTTTGGCTATGTATCATTGCGAATATTGTATTCTAAGAGAGGATATTGTAAGGGAAAGAAGAGGAAGTTATAGTGGGTGTGTTGTAGGTTGTATCCCTTCATTTGTTGGATAATAGTAAAGGAAGGACCTGAGAATTTCTCTAGTGGACGTAGCCCACACTGGGTGAACCATGTTTATTTGTGTCTCTATTGTATTGTGTATCTTTTGTGTTTTATTTATACATTTGTTTTATTTTATTGCTCCGCGGTCCTGTTTTGTCTAACAATGTGAGGCAAAGGACTGAGGAAGTGGCAAAGGATTGAATCCATACACTAAATTATGAGAGCCATCAAAGAGTGATTGCCTCTACAAAGCACAACCTCCACAAAAACATAATTATGGAAGTTTGCATACGTACTTTGTCAATTAAATTGTTTCTCGATGCACTTTTATGTAACAACCACACCGGTCCGCTTTCAATTGCACTAGTGCACTATAAACAGTATAGCACACATGTATATTGTGTTTTTCAAATCATGTTGATGGTGTTGTTGTTGTTTGATTTATAAAACGTATTATAAGTGTGCTAATGATTTCTCCATTTTTAAATTAAATTTAAGATGTGCCACTCATTAGAGTTTCCATATAATGTTTAACTCTAGTTTTATGAAATTGTTTACTTTGTATGGTAATTGAAAAAACTTATAACTATTAATGCCATATAATGTTTAATTCTTCTTCAAGGTGAATTGTTTAATCTCTAGAAAGATACATTATGTTGATAAAACATGTGTACAAAGAAAAATTACTTTTATGAAATGTTATTTTCTCATTTATTTTATTGATAACACTATAATAATTGTTCATAATTACATTTATAATTGTTATATTTATGAGTAGTTATGATACAAATATCTTCCATATTGAGATGTTCTTTTTTTTCAAATATTATATTGGGATGACTTATGCCAAGTGTCATATTAGAGTATAAAATGCACTACACTTTAGATTAATAATAATAATAAATTAATAAAGGTCTTAATATAATCAACATGTTTTTTTTAGTTTGTAGGAGAAAATGTCAACTTTTTAAAAAATGTTTGTGATAAAATTTTATTGCAAAAACATAGACATGTGTTTTTAAATTATGATACATGTTACATGAAAAATATTTAAATAATAGGAAACAATAATTTTTTTGTAATTTTTTTTATATATATTTGGAATTAATAAAAATATATCTATAAATGCATGCAATTCATGAAAATATAACATTTATATAGAAATATATGTTTTGAATCCATAGAAATAGATCTATAAATGCATACAATTTCATCAAAGATGAGTTTGTGTAAGCTATTTAAAATATTGTCAAAATGAAACACAATGACAAATGATTTAGAAATGATAAATTTAATTAATTGGTTTATGCAGTCTCATTCACCACCACATTTTTTAGGAAAAAACAAAATTTGACATAAACTCATAAGATAACATGGACATATGATACTTTCCCTACTAAAAAAAATTATTTTACGTAATGTGCATGCATCCTATGAGATTAGTGTTCCATGCAAATTCTACAACTACTAATATTCATTCTCATATTTTTTGTAATCATGTAATGAAAATCATATTATTAATACATATGTTTTATCAAATAACTAATATACAACTATCATATGTCCTTCATAATTAATCTTAAGAGATCCTTAACTAAGTGATGTGATCCAAAATTGGATCCAGAAGCCTGACAGGGTTTAAAAATGCTCAAAAATGAAAGTGACCAGAATGCGACGAAACCAGTGCCATTGCGTCCGTCTCATCTTCTTGATTCCAGCAGTATATTTACTTCATCAAACAGGCTCCGTATGCAGAAGATATTGCGTTCTTTCTGAAAAGCCCAACAGGTAAAAAAAGGGATGATTGTACAATCTGTACAGTCCACGTGGCATGATGACTGTGCAAACCGTATGGTCCATACAACTGACATGGCAGTTCCAGAAGGTGACACATGGAAGCTCCAGGAGGCAACACGTGTCAGGCAGATTTGGACGTACGAGGCATACAACTGGACCAATCCAGGGGTGACACGTGTCACCACTGTAAGGGTGACACATGGCATGGATGACGTCAGCAGCTAATGTAGCAAGCTGACAGGTGGCAGTGGATAGGTGGAAGGCATGTGGGCCAGTCGGCAGTTGACACGTGGCATGATGTGGTTGGTTGTAGAGGTTCCACGTGGCCCAGTCGTGGGATGCCACATGGCACCCCGTGATTGGTTGTTGGTTTATATGTGTAAAAGTTGTTTGGTTTTACCGTGGGTCGAACCCCCGACCTCACCACCGGGGAGTGGACTGGCAGGACTGGGCTAACCACCTGGGCACCCATTGGTTCTTATACCATATGCGGCAAACATAATATTTATGTTTGAATTGAAACTTCGTTGGCGGGGGAAAGGGTCGGGGCTTAGCCCCAGCCCTCGGCGCAACATAAAACCACACGACCATTGTGATATGACCACGGCGGGGAACTATTGGCGGATAGGGCTTAGCCCTCGGATCCTGGGAGATCCCATAGGACCAGGACCTATCCACTATTATGGGCGCGGATATATATATTTTAGCCGTGGTTCCTTCAAATACGTCGGGTGACCAGGAGCCAGCACGGACCGGGGCTAGCGCGCAGGTGGAGCACCTGGCCACATAGTCGCGTGCCCATAAGACCAGGGTGCTAGCACGAAGGGGGCTGTGCCTGATTTTTATTTAAAATTGGGTTTTATACTATACAAATTGAGTTTTTTATGATTTTTCAAGATATTTTGCCTATTTTTTATTGATTTTTTCCATTTTTGGGAGATATTGGGCATTTTTGGAGCTCAAATTTTGGGAGGAAGTTGGAGATGAGCAACCAACTTTGAATCTATATAAACCAGGCCTATTTGAGGCCATGAGGAGGGCAGTCAGAGTAGATTTATGCTGAAGAGAAGCCAAGCCAAAGCCATTTTTATGCAGGGAAGCTTTTGAGGAGCAGACGTTGTCAGACCATTTCTGGGAGCTCTGGACGTCCGTTTTGTGTGTCGTTTTCTTTGCAGGGTTCTTGAGATCTGGAAGAACATGACCAGATTAGTCTTGTATCTAATTGTCACTGCAACGATGTACTTTTGATCTTTTGAATAGAAATAAATAAGCCTCCCCCACAGAGACAAAGGCCCAGAGACGTAGGCAAAGTTGTGTCGAACTCCGTTATCAATCTGCGTGTTATGGTTTGTTGTATATTATTTCATTTCAGATCTTCATATATGTATATAGTTGTCATAATTCCTCTTCTTTCCCCATTCTTTCGCTAAGTTTCTCAAATGGTTGATTAACGCATGCAAAATTAAAACTCAACCATAGTCATTAAAAGATCCTACGGATCAAGTGGTATCAGAGATATTTGACGTTTGGATTTGAGTTTTGCATGTTAACCAGGGAAAAGATACAGCGTGGTGAAGGAGAGCTTGTTGCAGAGAATCCATTAATTGTATTGAGAAAGAGAGCTTCTCACAGCGAGAAGATGGCATCGGAAGAAGGGATTTCTCAAGATGAGAAAGAATTTCAAAAAACATTCCATGCTATGTCGGAGATGGTGAAAGTTTTGTACGAGGACTACCTGGAACGAAAGAGACCAGTTTTGGGTGGATCTTCAAAAGGAAAAAGTGAAGAGGAAGAGGAC
>JZKD02S2017505.1:217978-251355 GCA_000966675.3 Picea glauca | reverse complement strand
CACAATCAAATTTGCAATTTCATCTAAGTATGTGGACGAAGTAACTTGTGATGTTGTGTCGTTAAGAGAATGTGGAATGGTCTTAGGTAGTCCATACTTATATGATCGTAAGGCACTCTTCTACATGACAAAGAATCAATATCAATTCACTAAAGCAGGTCAGGATTATGTGGTTCATTCTCATCATGTTAAAGAAAATAAAACACTTCAAACAATGGAACAATTAAAGAAGGCAGTGCAAGCAAGAAACAAACCAATGATTGTTTCAAATGAAGTAATTGATCTTAAGCAAGAACAAGACATGGTTGTTGAATGGAAAATCAATCATAAGTTGCTTCAAGATAAGCTCATGTCGTGCAGATATCTCAAGTATATCAGCTCATTTGCAGTCGTCTTTTTGATACTATCATTAGCAATGTTTTCTACATGGATGATAGTGGATTCAATACGATGTAACAGGGTTCAAATGGCTAACAATATACTATCAGTTGTCATGATTGTGTTACAGTTGATCTTGATGAGACAGGTGCACAGGACAGAGTTCAGAGACAGAGGACAAACCGAGTGGCCTATCCTGAGCTTGTTGACTGGTCAGTAACCTTTTGGGGACCAAAAGGTCTTTTTGTGGGGAGGTGTGATCCGAAATCGGATCCAAAAGCCTGACAGGGTTTAAAAATGCTCAAAAATGAAAGTGCTCGGAATGCGATGAAACCAGGGCCATTGCGTCCGTCTCGTCTTCCTGATTCCAGTGATATATTTACTTCGTCAAACAAGCTCCATATGCAGAAGATATCGTGTTATGTCCGAAAATCCAAATAGGTAAAAAAAGGGATGACTGTACAGTCCGTACAGTCCACGTGGCATGTTGACTGTGCAAACCGTACGGTCCGTACAGCTGACGTGGAAGTTCCAGAAGGTGACACATGGCAGCTCTAGGAGGTGACACGTTTCAAGAAGATTTGGATGTACGAGGCATACAGCTGGACCAATCTAGGGGTGACACATGTCACCACTGTAAGGGTGACAAGTGGCACGGATGATGTCAGCAGCTGACGTGGCAGGCTGACAAAGTAGACACACAGGCTGATAGGTGGCAGTATGGTCGATAGGTGGCATGCACATGGGCCAATCGGCAGTTGAAACATGGCATGATGTGGTTGGTTGTAGAGGTGCCACGTGGCCCAGTCGTGGGCTACCACGTGGCACCCCGTGATTGGTTGTTGGTTTATCTGTGTAAAATTTGTTTGGTTTTAACGTGGGTCGAACCCCCGACCTCACCACCTGGGAGTGGACTGGCAGGAATGGGCTAACCACCCGGGCACCCATTGGTTCTTATACCATATGGTGCAAACATAATATTTTTGTTTGAATTGAAACTTCGTTGGTGGGGGAAAGGGTTGGGGTTTAGCCCCAACCCTCGGCGCAACATACAACCATACGACCATTGCGATATGACCATGGCAGGGAACTGTTAGCGGATAGGGCTTAGCCCTTGGATCCTGGGAGATCCCACAGGACCAAGACCTATCCACTATTATGGGCGCGGATATATATATATATATTAGCCATGGTTCCTTCGAATACGTCGGGTGACCAGGAGCCAGCATGGACCAGGGCTAGCGCATAGGTGGAGTGCCTGGCCACATGGCCGCGCACCCATAAGACCAGGGTGCTAGCACGAAGGGGGATGCGCCTGATTTTTATTTAAAATTGGGTTTTATACTATACAAATTGGGTTTTTTATGATTTTTCAAGATATTTTGCCTATTTTTTATTGATTTTCTCCATTTTTGGGAGATATTGGGCATTTTGGGAGCCCAAAGTTTGGGAGGAAGTTGGAGATGAGAAACCAAATTCGAATCTATATAAACCAGGCATGTTTGAGGCCATGAGGAGGGCAGTCAGAGTAGATTTATGCTGAAGAGAAGCCAAGCCAAAGCCATTTTTATGCAGGGAAGCTTTTGAGGAGCAGACGTTATCGGACCATTTCTAGAATCTATGGATGTCCTTTTTGCGTGCCATTTTCTTTGCAGAGTTCTTGAGATATGGAAGAACATGACCAGATTAGTCTTGTAGCCAATTGGCACTACAAAAATGTACTTTTGATATTTAGAATAGAAATAAAGAAGCCTCCCCCACAGAGACAAAGGCTCGGAGATGTAGGCAAAGTTGTGCTGAACTCTGTTATCAATCTACGTGTTATGGTTTGCTGTCTATTATTTCATTTCAGATCTGCATATATGTATATGGCTGTCATAATTCCTCTTCTTTCCTCATTCTTTCACTAAGTTTCTCAAATGGTTAATTAACGCATGCAAAATTAAAACTCATCCATAGTCATTAAAAGATCCTACGGATCATGATGCTTTCCATATTCCCTTTGTGAGTTTGTTTGATATAATAGAGCCCTTTGCATCATAAATAATACATAAAGCATCATTTAAGGGAAAGACATTATTTTTCAGATGTGGGTCAAATTAGGCCCTAATAAAATCCCTAGTGTGTAAGACTTATAATGGCTAAGGTTCATTATACATTTCCCCTATGATAGCTCCAAATCCGTTGCATGATGGTTTTTATGAGGAAAATCTCTTTATGGCAAGGGGTAAACCACAACAGACTGAATGACATGCAGAAATCAACTATAATCTCAAGTACGTTGTATAAATGAAATGATAACAAGGTAAGGCTAAGAGCCTATCTCATTTGGACGTTTGATGAAGACTATCGTTGAGCATGCAACCCAAAGCTTTATACATGAAACTTGTCCTCAACAACCAAGATACACAAGCATATGGTGATTATGTATATTTTAGCAAATAGATTAACATAATCCATTAACATGCATGACAAATGCACCCATGGAATAATAATTCAAATATTTGCAAGATATCAATTGGACAAGAAAATAATATTTCTATTAAAATAATCAGCAAAAGTACATAGGTGACAAATGTCTGCAATAGAAAATATCAGAACCGAGAAACTAGGTCCCTCTAGTTGGGCCTCCAACACTTCAATCCTCCACCAAAGGCAAGCTCATATAAAGGATTCAATGAGGTTCATTGTCACAAAGAAGAAATATCTTGGGAGCTAAACAAAGAGTTCATACTTTCAAGGACAAAGGGATGCAAACTCAATATGAAGTGAAATTTATCTAGAGTGTCTTTTCTCTCAAAGTTGAATTGTTAAATTATCTCAAGGCTTGGATATGGCTCAATTTATAGCCTTCAAATGGAACTGAAGGGCCAAATTAGAGCATTTCCAGTATATGGAAGGTCAATGATCATGGATCTTGTGACATGGCATGGAAACCTGACATAATTTTTAATATTGAGCACCAAACCCGATGTACGCGGGTTGTATTGGAGCAACCTGCATATATGCTTGTTGTATAACTTATAGGGAACGTATATGTGGAAAAATATTATTTTTTGGCTCTGGAAGGAACAAAAAGGGAATTTCAAGTCTGCATAGGGAAATGGAAGTCCATCTAAGAAAGTTGCATGGAATGAGGAAACATTTGTTGTAACAGATGCCCTCTAATGTGTGAGGTCAAAGGACTATTTGTGATGGCCAAAATACATTATAATTCCCAGAAGTGGAGTAATGAAGACTCAATTGGAAGTACTAGTTTCTGATGAGAATATTACAATCCATAATGACTTTGTACACATGGATTCCAATTTGAATTACATTGTAGATTCATGTGAAAATATATCAAATAATTGTTCATGGCCATGAATAGGAAATGCAAAGCGGACATATGCCATAGGTTGTCATAGTCACAAACAAGGCATAGTGGAATCTAGTATGTATACAATGGAGTAAAATTTGATATCGCTTGATCACTAAAGTCATATAGGTATTGGTCCAATTAAACACGGCAGTAGATGAGGAATGTTTCTACTGTAAGCTGGAGGTCTTCTACACTATCCTATGAAGGTGAAATTCTACATCATGTGAATAGAGGAGTTGAGGTCGAACAAAATGAGACTTCATTTGATTACCAGTCATTAAGGTATACCGTTAATAAATGCTAGGCAACCCACCAATAATGAAAGTAGGTATCAAGGCACCGAGTACACTCTACAAGTGTGAATAAGGGTGTTGAGGTCGAACACTTGAAGAATCCATCGATTAGGTGACATTGATGTATTCCCAATTGTCGATGGTGAGAGAACCTTCCATTGATGACTTCAAGCCTTTGGGTACTCAGACTCTAGGTCTCATTTCCATAATAGATTAGTTGAATTCAATTGAAGGAGATCCTCTAAAAGGAGAGTATTAGGGAATCTCTCATCATTCAACACAAGGTACAAAGAAATAGCTTGATGATTAGGAGGAGCTCATATGAATAGGATGTTCATGAACCAGTGACCCTGTGCATCTCTCGCATGCACCAGATGTAAGTAGTGCATGAAAGAGACCCTCTGAATAGCATCCAATAAGGAAATTTATGACAAAGGCGAGGAAACCACCAATAAGGCTAATGGAATCCAAGACACTACACAAATCCCAATGTGTGAATAGATTTATTTCTGTAGAACACAAGGGAAGTCCCCCAGTCAACGACCAATGAGGAAATGTCAAATTTTAGTTTCACATTTACCTACCCATAATGAAAGTAGGACTAGGGTGCATGGTAGGACTATAGCTTCATGTGACTCTAAGATATACTGAGAGTATGGCCAACATGAAAAGTCAAGAGTTCTGAGAAATGGTCGGCACATGCTTATAGTCTTCCTTTGAGAAAGAGAATGATACATATGGATAACTCAGGCAACATAGACTTGATGATAAAAAAATTTGATGCAAGAGGAATCAACAAACTCTACATAAGGACTGGAAGAATAACTAGTTGGAGGAGTAAACTCTAAGTAACAAGCTCAGCTTCCTAAGTTCATGCTAAACCCAAAATTTGGATGAAAGTGGACTTAAAATTGTGTGCTCAGTTCAAAGGCTACACGACTACTGCATATATGAGATGATCTTCTTGTCTCGCTTGTCTTTTTTTTGTTTTTTCATAGGAAAATAAATACTATGATACATGAGAGGAAACAAGTGTCATGAGTAAGCAACTAGCTCCAAGAAGTGGAACATACCTATGATAAATGAAAGGAAGTGCATGCGGGGAATGGACACTCAGGGGGATGTTTCCTCTTAGGTTACAGGGTGTCAGGCTACAAAGGATATATAGAAGTATTTTCTTGGCTAGTGATGCAAATTTTTGAGGTAAGAGGCTTATAACGAGAAATAAGGAACTGTAAATAGGCTCAATACTGCAAGAAGGATGATGGAATGCAATTACAACTTCACTCCACCAAATGTACTTTTTCGTATATTTAGTCCCCTAGGCCCGAAAAAGTATAAAATAATACCCAGGATAACTCTTCTAGCCAATGGTGACTAGAGTATTCCTTTTTTGTAAGTAGTCTACTTGGTCCAGAAAAGGGTTAAACTTATATGAAATAGACGTCCTTTCAAATCCATTTAACGAGTGTGAAAGACATAAGTTCACTCAAAAATCCTTTTCATTTTTTTGGGAGTCAGAAAATAGCTTAACCAAGACTCGGGGGGAGCCCCATGGGTAATGGTAAGAATGCTTGTGGGTAATAAAATGGGGTTTGAATGCAAATTCATACCGGGACTATAAGGAACTCTCGATCCTTTGGAATAACTTTTGCATGGGCACCAAATGGCACAAAGCTTCTAACTAGGGCACCCATGTTTGGTAAGCCTCTACCACTTAATAACGAAACTTCTAGTAGCAGTAAGAGGTGTATGTGTCGCTAATAAATGGGTTCGTACCTAGGGTGTATGTGTCACGGTCATAGGATGATGCAAGAATGAAAAACAGAGTGAAAACCTATCATATATGTCGGTGAAAGAATATACATGTCAAAGGCGTGAACAAGAGGTATGATGCTGGAAACTACAAAACATTCTAGAAAAAATTGCCAAAAAACAAGTCTTTCCACTGTGCTATTAGTCCATAAGGTCAAAATAAAAAGCAAAAACTATAGGAAGTGGGTAAAAAATTTCTACTAATAGTAAAAATAGACCATTTTACCATACCATTTGAGTTTTTTCACCCACATAGTGCATTTTAGGCCATTTTTCCAACGATCTTCAAGTGTCAATTGCGAGAGATACGATCAACAGAATCAACAACCGTCTAGACCAAGTAAGTGACCATTTTGTCTCTTTCAATTTCAATGGTTTAAATTTCAATTTTAGACCCCATTTTTTGAGCATTAGAGAGCGTAAGATGGAAACTAGGGTATATGTGGGTGAAAAATCACCGGAAAAGATATACGGTCCCATATATGAAAAAAAAGTGAATCTCGCATGCATATATTTATACCTATACACTACTTTTATCATGTTATCCCGTGTACAATTCCGTGAAAAAAAGTTTTGAAAGGTTAAATATCTCAAAAAATGGTTTCTCATTTGTAGGATAGTGATTGAATGGAGGGAAAGGGAGCATAAAGAGATCGATGCATCAATGGGAAGAGATGCAAAGCCTCAACAAGCTTTAAAATTATGTGGCCTTTATAAATTTTGGTCTCTTAAGGGAATGAGGGCTCAGGTGAGGTTACTCCAATTGCTAGTAAACTACTGGGATCCGAAGACAGAGTCCTTCAACCTCGATCGAAAAGCATTGATGATTGAAGTGGATGATATATACTTCATCATAGGATTGTCTTTCTTAGGTGAGGTAGTGAATATCAAGCCCTGAGGGGATGGGGGTGGTGTGACTATGGAGTAGTACATTTCCACCCATTGTGTTGTAGGAACAGATAAAGTAAGGAGACAACCCCCTATCAGGGCGATCAAAAACCCGAACTTAAATATCACCATGCTTGTACTTACATGGATTTCAGGGTTGGCCTCATTCCATCAGGCATCAAGGCCACTCATATTCTATGTGGTGAGGTGTTTAATGCCCATTTTTTACGACTGGTGTACCTCACTACTGGCTAACATGAAGATCAATTTGATAGATTGAAAACAAGGGAAAATGAGAATTTTTGGATTTGCATCCATACTTTCTAGTTTTTTCTTTGAGAAGGATCCAGGTTTGATCCCTAGAGTATAGATTACTCCACATGGATAGCATGATCCATCCATGTCACGGTAGACCAATGTGATGAGGCGACTAGGAGGTGGTAGGGTGCCAACCCCCTACAATGATGAGTTATTTTTCTGGTGGCGCCAACAGGTCATAACCATTGATGACAACGCTTACGATGGGATCAACTATAGAGGGGATCCATGTATGCCTTTTCCACCAAGTTCCTCCTATAGTGATATTGGTAGGAAATGTTTTTATAAATTTCATTGTTTTGTGTTTTTTCAATAAAAATAAAAAACACAAATATGTTTGTATGGTATCAAGTATTAATAATTGTTTTGTTATGTATATATAGGTCCATGATGACTAGAGATATTCCCATGACATCGGTGGAGGAGCTGAGGAGATGGGAAAGCAAGTGTGGACACATAGAGAGTGATATAGAATGTGCAAGGGAACTTGTCTCGATTGATGCAAAGGATTCATATGGTTCAAGTGGAGGATCTTCCAGAGGCGATGTAGCGGTAGGTGGTGGGTGCACCCTATGCATGGGTGTGACTCTTCCAGTGTCTTGAAAATGCAGAGGTGTGCTATCATGATACACATCTGGTTCCACATGCGTAGATTCCATCGTCATATTATATACCAGCCATATATATATATTTTGAGGGTGTGAACCCAATTTGTATTATGACACAATATTTTTTGAACTCGAAAGGATGAAATATAAAATATTTTGGTCCTCAGCTTTACTTATATATGTTATAATGTGTAAATTCATGAATGTGTTTTCTTTGCTTAGTTATGTGACAAATGCCAATCTAAAATATAATTATCATATGCATCAGATAAATGATTAGAACTTCTAGGGATGTGATTATAAGTAAGAAAATAAAAGTATCATTCCAAAAGTAGTACCCATAGGAATCATCAGAGTAGAGTAGGATCTCGTACACAGTAACTGTCGTTCAACTGACATATGACTAATTGGGATTCTAGGAGAACCTATAAATACCGAACTCCATTTGAAATGTTGTCATGTAATAGCTCTATAACGAAACTATACTCATCCACATTATTCGTTGATAGCTCCAAACGAACACCACCTGAAAACACCAGTTGGACTTCGGGTGAGTAAATGACCCAAGCGATGGAAGCCATGTTTCGCGTATGAAAATTGGAATCGTCCAAGAATCCTAAGTAAATTAAAGAATTCATTGACATCTTCCCACCAAGGGAAAGCTTGATAGGAATTTTGATGACACAAATGAAAAGATGTATATACACTAAGATACACTAGTATACAAAAAGTCACACCCAAGCTTGAAGCTCAAGTGTAATACCTTTTAAGGTAGAGCCCATTTCTGGGCTCATCCATCATATTCCCTTCATAATATTCTAATTTGTAAGCTCCTTTATCTAATACACGGTGCACGATATAAGGACCATGCCACATGGGGTTAAACTTGCCTACCCCCAGTGGTTCTTTGGCTTAGTCATAAAGGATAACCGAGTCACCCTCAATATACTATCGAGGACAGGAAGACTTATCGTATTGAACCTTAACACATCGTTTATTCTCTTCGATATCCATAGAGGAATTTCGACGCTACTCATCAGGACACTCTAGGTGTACGAGGCGTTCTTCAAGATCATATGTGTCATGTAGGAGCTCAATTTCCAACTTAAAGGAAGGGATTTCTCATTCAATTTGAAGAATCAACTCCACACCATGTACTAACTGAAAAGGAGAGAAGTCGGTGGAAGTCTTTACCATGGTTCAGTATGCCCAAAGTGCAGGGTTAAGAATCAGATGTTAGACATATTTATTCTGGTTGGAAATTTTTTGCAAGATGGTATTGTGAGATTTATTCACCCCGTCTACTTCTCCATTTTCCTAGGGATAGTAAGGGGAAGAATGATAATGATTAAACCCCAGTTTCGATGCTAATTCTTTCATCATTTCATTGGGAAAGTGACTTCCATGATCAATGAAAAACTCTCCTCGGATTCCGAACCGAGCTATAATCTAGTTGAATACGAAGAATGTTGTAGCCTTACCATTATATTTAATGGTAGGCATGGCCTCTGCCATTTATTAAAGTAATCCATGGCCACAATAATATGTTGGTGCCCCCCAGCTGATGCTGGGTTGCAGTCCATAAAATATACCCCCCACTTGGTGAAGGGACCAATGGTGACAATTGGGTGCGAGTGCATTTTCCAGGCAAACACCTAGCAAGGGTGACACTTCTTGACTGCTTCAACACAATATTTAAAAATTGATGGCCAAAAATAACTAGCTCGCAATAGTTTTTGTTTTGTTGCAAGCCTAGATAAATGACCACCACAATCCCCACTATGATAGTCATTGAGAACAGACTCATCTTCCTCGTGAATCAATCCACTATGTAAAATATTATCTACCCCTTGATGATACAAAGTATCATCGATAATAAGATTTTTTTTATCCTGACAATGTATACATCATCGATCATCTCTTGACAGATGTTGGGGTAGCTTCAATATTTGAAGATAGATCAAAATGTATCCATACCATGGGTACAAAGATGAGATAAGGAAGATATGTTCATCCACGAATGAATCATCATGAAAAACTTCTTCATCTAGTTGAGGGAAGTCTGATATCAACTCAGCAAAAACTAGCGATTTCTTAGACTTCGTCGAAGAGAAATTGAGATCAAATTCTTGCAGAAAAACAATCCACTTATTTTATTTCCCCCCTATGATAGACCCAGTGAGGATGTATTGAAATGGATTGATATCCACAACTAGGATAGTTTTGAAAAGTAATATATAATGTTGTAATATTTGAACCGCATGTACGGCGACCAAGGCCAATTTCTCTACTTGATATTATTTAAGTTCAGGACTGACTAGGTTTCGACTGAGATAGTAGACAATGTGCTCATGGATCTCATTGTCCTCCTACACCAGAACCATACCAAATTTCCCTTTGGATGCGGAGATATAAAGAAAATAGTCTTTACTGTAGTCTGGAGGCTTCATTAGAGGTGTCGATACCAAATTTTTTAAGATCATTGAAGGATTATTAGGCTCACTCATCCCATATTAACCAAATGTCTTTCTTCAAAATACACACGAAACCCTTAGTTAAATTGGCATAGTTTACTATGAACCGACGTAGGAAATTAGCCTTCCCCTATAAACCTTGAAGTTGTCTAATGTTGAGTAAGGGAGGCAATCGAAGTATTTCCTCAACTTCATAGTATCTACCATGATCCCATGCTAAGATACCAAGAATCCTAAAACACGGCCATACCTAACGCAGTAAATGCACTTGTGAGGGTTCAACTGAATGAGATAGTAACGACATCTCTCAAATAGGTTTTAATCTCATGTTTGGCAATGTTGGGGTCAATCCCTGACATATCTTCATATGACCAAACGACTACATCGTGAATTATTTAAATAGATCAATGTATATATGAATTTATTCAGTCGAACAATCTGCACCGATATATATGTTCTCAATTTTTCCAGGAATACGAGATATGTTGATTGTGACGGTAGGAGAAATATTGTCCATGTTTCCCTCAGCATAAATACCATGCATATCTAATGGAACCTCAGAGTGACTGACCATATCAGTCAAGATAGATCTAAAGTCATCTTGTTCAATCTTAACAAGTTCTGGGAGAAAATAGGATCGATGATGCATATCGTCCCATGGACTATCAGGACCAGACATGGCCTCTAATATGGATTCATATGAAATTAAAGTATCGTCGAGGCAATCACTTAAACAAGATGATTGGGTGGCCCATACGGGATCTACAACAAGATCCACCTCGTCCCTCTATGAGAAGGAAGGATCTGGGTCAGTAGTATCGTTAAGAATAGACTGATACGCAACCTCTACTGCTGACAATGAAATCTCCATCACAATGTGTGACTGACCTTTGTATGACATAGTTGGGGAAGGTAGGGTCCAAGGGTCATTGAAATATGAAGTACGGAAATGAACAAACCTCATTGACGATGAAAAATCACTGGAAATTGCATGAATATGGTGAATTGGTGCCATGAAATCAAAGCTTCCCATCAAAGAGGAATACATTCTGACACTAACATCCTGAGTTGCCTACTGAGAATTGTCGATCATAAGGACCGAAGGTCCAACCAATGCACTAGGACTAGAACAACCACATAATTGTGGTTTATGAACGCTGAGAGGCTTATTTTTAATTTACAAACCCTGACTCTACTCTAAGATCATTTTAATTCTAGCATAAATTCTAATCTTAACATAACCTTAACCCTAATATAATTTTAAATGATTTTAATACTTTTAATAACACATTAATTATTTTAAAATGCATTTAATTATTAGGTATTTGAAAATAATTAATGTATCATTAAAATGATTAAAATTAGGGTTATATTAAAGTTAGGGTTTATGTTAGAATTAAAATTTGTGTGAAAGTCAAGGTTTGTAAATTAAATATTGCTATAAGCATTCATAGCCCCAATTATGTGATTGTGCTAGTATATATGAATTCTATTATAAATCTTTGAAAATAGTATTCATTACTTTTTTTCTTCCGATCGATTTGCACTATTCAATGCTCTCAAAGTTGTCTCTTGGGATTAAATGAAATTGATGTGTTTACCATGTTAATTCATCACGGTTCATGCCTTCTCCTGTCACATTCTCAAACTGGTTGGTCTCTATATTCTCTCTTGAAATAAGATTGTCCAAAATCTTTTTCCCTATGTTTACCAGGTCTCCAGATTCTTCTTAATTGAAAGATAAATTGAGCTTGTATCTCTTGATAACTCAACATGATCCAAATTATGTAATCTGTTAGAGCTTTTTAGTATGGAGTGTATGCAAACAAAAGTGAATTGTATTATGTTCCAATATATAAACAAGAATATGATTGAATTACTTTGACAAGGAGGAATTACTTTTACATGGATGAATGAAAGGACATGGGTTCTTATATAGTTCCTCTCTGATTTACAGGATTGAAACACAAGGGATGGGTGAATGTCGACCATATCTGCACTCGATTGCCAAAACATGTCAATTATGAGCACTTTATCGTCATTGGATAATGATTGAAGTAGGCCCCATTTGAAAGCGTCAGTGGTGTTGTAACCAACCATTTTCTTTCAAGTTCCAAGAGAAAGCACAATAAAGTTTCTATTATCATGTTTCAAACACCTAGCACAATCAGTTCAGTTACTTCTTTCAAAGGTCAATGGTAATGAATATTTTTCTTCATTAGTCCAACTTATAAATAAAAAGGTTTATAAATCACCCCATATTTCGATGGTGGAAATAAGACATTTGGATTGTTAAGGAGAGCTTGTTTATTCACTTGGTTTATTGCAAATAAGGTCTGCAACATATCATTTTATAGAAGAAAAAATTACACAATGTCTAAGAAATCAAAATTTTGATGTAAATCATAGTTACGCTATTCAAAGATGGAAAAATATATATTGTATTGTTTGTTGCAACTTCCCCATCTATGAGGTTGATGATCTTGGTATTGCCTGAGGAATCTTTTTGAATTTATTGCTACTGCCATTCATAACCACTTTTTCTTTTTTTTTGTTAGTTTGTCCATGACTTGTGGGACTAACTTCTGGCTAAGAAACCATGACTCGGGGGCATCTAAGCCATCAAAATCACCCAGGGATCGCACCCGGCCTGAGCCACACCAACCCTTAACATGGTTGGATTTTTTTTCCCTGCAGGTTTCGAACCGGTGACTTTAACATCATAGAGTGGCTTAACAACACACTCCGTCACTGACTATCCTACACCTTGAGGACACCATTCATAACCACTTAAACATGGTGGCCAACACCCATTATTTCAACAATATTACTCTGCATGTAATGTAATCAAGCACCATTCCCCTTCATTGATGTTATGTTCCTAGAATAATTCGGTGCACATCCGAGAGGCCCTTATCTCACGCACACCAATTTTCTTGCATTCTCTTTATAGATGTTTCACCATCATAAATACACCCAAAATATTGTTCATAAATACACCTTATTCAATTAAATTCAATAGAACTGTGTTTATGGAGCCGATTCAATTCAATGGAAGTTGTGTTTATGGAGCCTGGAGTCGAGCCATCACTGAGTTGAGTATTCTTAAGGAGCATCCATCCATGTAACTTTTCTTCTGGCACATCACTCACTTCGCATATTCATTTCAGATGGAGATAATATTAAACGCCTCCCAATGTAGCATCGCCTTTTCACATTCATAGAAACCACACTTTCCTTATTTAATTGAAATGAAATTCCTGTCAAATTCATAAAAACAATGCATGCTTAATTGAAACGGCCACCTAGATGACATATTCTTAATCAAAATCAAATGGAATCCCTTATAATAACCTAGATATGGAAATTAGTTGGAGAGTAAATTAATTTCATAATGTGATTAATTAAATGTTAAAAAGGTAAACACAAAAATGTATGCCTTCATAAAAGCGAGGATGTTAATGGTTCAAATCACAACCCTTAATTTTGTGTGACGACAAAGAACATTCCATCCATTTTTAATCCTCTCCATAGAAAATTGATTAAGGACTAAAAATGATGCAAGATCATCACTATCACATCAAGAAAAGAATACGTGGAAACAAAGTCGAAACTTCAACGCATTGAAAGATCCAAACCGACTCTTAACCAACTTGGTAGCGGTGTGGAGATCTTTTTTAATCTCTTGTTAATTAATTAGTTGTATGTAAATTCGGGCCGCCATTTTGAATTGACGGATTATTGTAAATCCTTACATGACTGTAATATATTATAGGCGTAGGATATTATCCCGTATGATTCCTTAGGTTGCATTAATTAAGCTGATTAGGTAACCGCTAGAGTAGAAGGTGATAGAATTTAGATCGGAGGAAGAACGACGAGAAAGCTCTGGGTCCTTAGATAAGTTTTCTAATTATAATGAATGTAAGAGATAGTGGTGTAATCATGTTGTTTTGGAATGAATATAACATAGGAAGTTGATCCAATTGTACAGTGTTGATATTGTTTACAAGTTTATTGTTGTTATGAATTTTGTGGGTGTATGATGTTCATGGTGAATGGATGAACTTATGAAGAATTGAATAAGATTCAATTGTTTCTCTTCTTTAAGTTATGCAAGGAGTGCATCTAAGAGAGTATTGTTTGACTCGAATCTCAGAAGACATAGCGTGGAACTTTTGTATGCAGAGTGTGCATGTTAAGCACAAGGAGTGCATATGCAAAGTATTTGACTGGGAGAAATAACTCAGGTTTTTCTGGCAAGAAAGTGCAGAGGTAAGTTGTAAGGAGTGCACAGGACTAGGAATCAACTAAGTGTTGAAGAAATGTTTCAGAGGAAGAATTTGCAAAGGTTGGGAAAGGTGAAGGGAGAAGATCTATCCAAGACGAGCCAAATTTTTTCAGACTATTGGATTTAGGAAAAGTGCACGAGCTTTAAAATCTATGTATACATGGGAGGAGATATAACCTAAGACCCAAAGGAGATCTAGACCATATAATCCAGAAGGATATGTGGTGATAGATTATGAACTCCGGAGAAATCACTTCGAGATTTTCAGATTGAGACTTGAAACTCACGAAGCCTGGAGAGCCAGAGGGCCAAAATAAACATCGACCATTGGATAGTGTGAAGTAAATTATCGTCATCTAATTTAGAAGGATACATGGAAATAATTCATGCATTTTGAAGGAAAGAAAAGTTTGAAAGTTGAAACTCTCGAAGTTCAAATCGCGAAATAAATCACAGTCGTTGATTTAGAAGGGTTAAATCTGATCCATAGATTTGTAAAGGACATATATGAACCATCAGTTTAGAATCATCATCGATATTGTGAGATCAACAGTTATGAAGGATTGCGGGGATGAAAAGTGCTCAGAATTTAAAAAATTGAGAGCGGGTTGCAATAGAAACTATGGTATTGTAAATTAGATGTGTGGTGTTTAGTAGTGAATTACGAGGAGAAAAGTGGATTGATCCCAAACCACTTTTGACCATGCCCGCAATTGTGTGTGGATATAACCCGAGGTCATATGCAAGAAGGAGCTAATGAAGGAGGAGCTAGCGCCTGAACACTAATCGCCCGGTAGTGAGAAGAGAGAGGTTGTGGGTGTCATAGAACTTGCACCGAAGGACTGAAGAGACCTGTGGTTATTTAGAAGCAAGACCATTAAGGTTTCAGAGAGATAATTCAGCTCCGAGAATTGAATATCCTTGACTGGGAGGTCACACCACCCAAGGAGAAGGGGGGTTGGCATCAAGTGGTATCAGAGCCTGAAAAAGTTCAAAGTTGTATTCTATGTATTAAAAAGAAAAATAGTTGAAATAATGTTGCCAAGGATTCGTGTAGATCCACCTATGGAAAACTGTGTTGTGGGAAGAGAAATGAGAGAGCTTCGTGCAAGGTTGGAAGTGATGGAAGCAATGCAAATAAGAATAGTTTCCGTTGAAGACGTCCGTGATGCAGAAAGTGAAGAAATAGAAGTTGAAGAAGCTACAGGGGAAGATGTGGCTGAAGAATGCTTCTTGAAAGTTTTTGTGAAGATGGGGGCTAGAGAAAAGATGGGCATCCCCATGTATGAAGGTAATTTGGATTCCAAAGAGATATTGGACTAGATAAGTTCCATGGATAAGTATTTCAACTATGAAGATGTCGATGAAGGAAAGAAGGTGAGACATGATGTCACCAGATTAAAGGGACATGCAACACCGTGGTGAGATGAATTGCAAGCATAGAGAAGGAGAAAAGGTAAACAAAAGATAAATAATTGGGATAGGATGGTAGCCAAACTGAAGGATAAATTCATACCTAAGGATTACCATATAAACTTGTTCAAAAAGTTGCAGAACCTGAGATAGAGGGGTATGACAATGAAAGAATATACAGAAGAATTCTATAGACTGAATATTAGGACTGGACAAAGAGAGAAGGATGATGAAAAAGTTTCCAGCTATATAAATGGCTTGAGGTATGAAATTCAGGATGCGATTAGCATGATGATTGTGAAGATAGTGGAAGATGCTTATCAGATTGCACTGAAGGCAGAAGAAAATTTGGCTAGAGACCAAAGTCAGTGAAGCAGAAGCAGATGCTCAAATAGAGGTAAGGGAATTGTTTATGATAAGACACCGAAAACCAAGGATGAGATTGAGAAATCATATGGTCACTTTGAAAGAGGAGGAGGTTCTCGAAGAAGACCCTTTGGTGGGAGAAATGTTTTTCCTCGAGGAAGAGGAAAAGGTAGAGGAGGTGGAGTTAAATGTTATGCATGTGGAAAGATAGGACACATGTCTTGGGAATGCCCCGAGAGGAAGAAAGGAGGAGGAGAATCACACATTTCTGAAGCTCAGAAGAATGTGGAAGTAGAAGTAGCATAAGGAGGACATAACCTTATGATGAGGAAAGTTCTTTTAAAGCCAGAGAAGAAAACAGAAGGTTCAGTTCAGTGAATGAGGTTGTTCAAGAATACTTGTAAAATAAAAGACAAAGTTTGCAAGATGATTATAGATAGTGGGAGCACTGATAATTTAGTCTCTACAGAAATGGTGGAAAATATGGAGCTGGAGACAAATGCACACCCAAGTCCATATAAAGTTTCATGGTTGCAGAAAGGACATCAAGTAATGGTAAGTCAACAATGCAAAGTTGAATTTAAAATAGGAGGCTATAAAGATGGTATTCTGTGTGATGTAATTCCTATGGATGTTTGTCATATTTTGTTGGGGATACCATGCCAGTTTGATAGGAATAGCATTCATGATGAGAGGAAAAATACTTTTACTCTAGAAAAAAATGGTAGAACCCACATGTTACTGCCAATAGAGGAGAAGAAATAAAAGGAAGAAGCCAGCAAAAGAATACTTCTCATGAATGGGAAGGAAATCTTGAAGGAAATCAAGAAATATCAAGAAATGAAATTTGTTGTAGTGAGGAAGTCGAGATTTATCCTTACCAACACTTCTATGGATGATTTACCTGAAGAAATCCAGGAATTGTTACAGAATTTTGCTGACATAGTAGTGGGTGAGTTGCCTCACTCATTACCACCCATTAGGAGTATTAGCCACCATATTGACTTGATTCCAGGAACCAGTTTTCCAAATAAAGCAGCGTATAGGTTGACACATCGAGAGAATGAAGAAGTTAAGAATCAATTTCATGAGTTGTTGGATAAAGGTTTAGTCAGGCAAAGTCTAATCCCATGTGCAGTACCAATTGTGTTAAGTCCGAAGAAAGATGGGGGATGGAGAAAGTGTACAGATTCCATAGCCATCAACAAGATTACCATCAGGTATAGATTTCCTTTACCTGGGATGGATGATTTGATGGATTGTTTGAGTGGAGAAATTTATTTTTCAAAATTAGACTTGAAGAGTGGATATCATCAGATAAGGATGAGAGATGGAGATGAATGGAAGACAACATTCAAGACAAATGAAGGTTTGTTTGAATGGATAGTCGTGCCATTTGGATTGAAAAATGCTCAAAGAATATGTATGAGGTTGATGAATGAAGTACTGAAGGACTTCATAGGTAAATTTTTCATTGTATATCTGGATGATATATTAGTTTTCAGTAAAATAGAGGAAGAACATTTAAGGCATTTGACATTAGTGATGATGAGGTTGCAGCGAGAAACGTTGTTAATAAATTTGAAGAAAAGTTATTTTATGAAGACCGAACTCATATATTTGGGTTTTGTGATCTCTTCAAATGAATTGAAGATGGATCCAGAGAAGGTGAGAGAAATCAAAGAATGGTCATCACCTAGGAGCATATTTGAGGTGAGAAGTTTCCATGGGTTAGCAAGTTTTTATAGAAAGTTTATCAGAAATTTAAGTGGTATATGTGCACCCATGATGGATACTGTGAAGAAGAAACATAACTCCTTTAATTGGATAGACAAGGCTAAGAAAAGTTTCAAGGTGTTGAAAAAGAAGATAACAAAACAACCAATTTTGGTTTTAATCAATTTTGGAAAAACATTTCAAGTGAGGTGTGATGCAAGTGGAATATCCATTGGAGTAGTTTTGAGTCAAGATAATAGGCCAGTTTCTTATTTTAGTGAAAATTTGAATGACACTAAGGAGAAATATTCTACATATTACAAGGATTTTTATGCAATGATTCAAGCTTTGAAGAAATGGAGACGTTATTTCATTCCAAAAGAGTTTGTCTTGTATAGTGATAATCAAGCTTTGCAATTTATTACTAGGCAAGAAAAGTTGAATCGAGAAGTTTAATCAGAGGCATTCTAAGTGGGTAGAATTCATGCAGAATTTTACTTTTGTCGTTAAACATATTTCTAGAAGTGCTAATAAAGTTGCATATTCTTTGAGCAGGAGGAGTTTGGTTGTACAGGAATTCCAAGTGAAGACCTTAGGATTTGAGCACCTTAAGGAAATGTATGAGGAAGATCTATATTTTAAGGAGGCTTATGAAGCATATGGAAATCCTTTGTTGAGGGATAACAACTCATGGGTAGAATATTTGATCTAGGATGGATTGTTGTTTAAAGGAAGCCAATTGTGCATACCAAGATGATCAATGAGAGATAATTTATTGAAAGAAAAACATAGTGGAGGTTTAGCCAGACATTTTGGTCATGAAAAAACATTTGCACAACTGAGTAGTTTGTATTATTGGCCAGGTATGAGGGAAGATGTGAATAAATTTTTAGATCAATGTAATATTTTTCAACATGCAAAAGGAAAGAGACAAAACATTGGTTTGTATCAGGCATTTCCTATTCCAAAAAGGCCTTGGGATGCAATTAGTATATATTTTGTATTGGGATTACCTAGAACCCAGAAGGGAAGTGATTCCATAGTTGTTGTAGTTGATACATTTTCTAAGATGGCACATTTCATACCATGCCATAAGAAAAATGATGTTACACACATAGCCAATGTGTTTTTCAAAAAAATTGTGAGATTACATGGACTTCCCAGAAGTATAGTCTTAGATAGGGACACTAAGTTTGTAGGACACTTTTTGAGGACTCTATGGAAGAGGTTGGGAAATAATTTATATTTTAGTTCAGCATATCACCCTCAAACAAATGGATAGACTGAAGTGGTGAACAGGAGTCTGGGAAATTTTTTAAGGAGTTTAGTCATTGAACAAGGTCATCAGTGGGATCAGATTCTGGCACAGGTAGAATTTGCATTTAACAATTCAGTTAATAGAAGCACTAGAAAAAGTCAATTTGAGATAGTATATGGAAGACAAACAAAAGGGATTGCAGAATTGAGAGAGTTGAAACAAGATGAATTCAGGAGGGCTGGAGAAGAATATTTTTCTACAAAAATGCAAAGACTTCATGATCAAGTTAAGAAACAGATACAGGATAGTAATCAGAGGTATAAGGACATAGTTGATCAAAAAAGAAGGAAGTTCAATTTGAAGTGGGAGATGAAGTTTTATCTCATTTGATAAAGGAGAGGTTTCCCAAAGGAACGTATAATAAGTTGAAGATGAAGAAGATAGGACCATGCAAAATCCTTAGAAAATTCACAGCAAATGTTTATGATATTGAGTTGCCGGAAAATGTTGGGATATCACCGATATTCAACATTGTATATTTATATCCTTATAGCAGAGATGACGCTAGAGAATTAGATGATCAGGAAGAGATTCAGTGGGAAGAACAGATGCCCACAGTAGAAAAACCTCAGATGGAGAAAATATTGGAACAGAGAATTGGAAGGAAAACCAGAAGAAAGATACATCCTGAATATTTGGTAAAGTGGACGGATAACCCTATGAAAGATTCAAGTTGGGTAATTGAACCTAATATTTTGAAGCATGGAAAGACAGTGCAAGAGCTCATGGATAGGATTCCATGAATATTTTGTCCAGAGGAGTATATGATTTAGGAGCATCGCTATCACATCAAGAAAAGAAGACGTGGAAGCAAAGTCGACACTTCAACGCATTGAGAGAGCCAAACTGAATTTTAACCAGATTGGTAGCCGTGTGGAGATCTTTTTGAATCTCTCGTTAATTAATTAGTTGTATGTAAATTCAGGCCACCATTTTGAATAGATGGATTATTGTAAATCCTTTCACGACTGTAATATATTACAAGTGTAGGATATTATCCCGTATGATTCATTAGGTTGCATTAATTAAGCTGAGTAGGTAACTATTGGAGTAGAAGGTGATAGAATTTAGATGGGAGGAAGAAGAGAGAGCAAGATATGGGTCCTTAGATAATTTTTCTAATCATAATGACTCTAAGAGATAAAGGTGTAATCATGTTTTTTTGGAATGAATAGAACAGGGGAAGTTAATCCAATTGTACAGTTTTGATATTGTTTACAAGTTTACTGTTGTTATGAATTTTGTGGGTGTATGATGTTCATGGTGAATGGATGAACTTATGAAGAATTGAATAAGTTTCAATTGTTTCTCTTGTATAAGTAATGCAAGGATTTCATATTGAATGCAAGGAGTGTGTGAGAGATAGTCTTGTTCGACTCGAAGCTCATAAGAGATAGCATGGAAATTTTGGATGCAGAGTGTGCATGTTAAGCACAAGGAGTGCGTATGTGAAGTCTTTGACTTGGAGATATAACTCAGGTTTTTCTAGCAAGAAAGTGCAGAGGTCGGTTGTAAGAAGTGCACAGGAGCAGGAATCGACTAAGTGTTGAAGAAATCTTTCAGAAGAATAATTCGTGAAGGTTGGGCAAGGTGAATGGAGAAGATCTATCCAAGAGGATCCGAATTATTTCAGACCACTGGATTTAGGAAAAGTGCACGAGATTTAAATTCTGTGTATACATAGGAGGAGAGATCATCGAAGACCCGAAGGGGATCTGGACCATCTAATCCAGAAGGATACATGGAGATAGATTATGAACTCCGGAGAAATCACTTCAATATTTTCAGATTGAGACTGGAAACTCCCGAAGCCTGGAGAGCCGAAGGGCAGAAATAAACATCAACTGTTGGATAGTCTGAAGTAAATTATAGTCATTCGATTCAGGAGGACACATGGAAATAATCTGTGCAAATCAGAGGAAAGGAATGGTTGAAATTTGAAACTCTTGAAGTCCAAATCATGAAATAAATCACAATTGTTGATTTAGAAGGGTTAAATCTGATCCTTAGATTTGGAAAGGACAGATATGAATAATCATTTTAGAATCACCGTCGAGATTGTGAGATCGACAGTTACAAAGGATTGTGGGGATGAAAAGTTCTTGAAATTTAAAAACTTGAGAGCGGGCCGCAATAGAAACCGTATTATTGCAAATTGGGCGTGTGGTGTTTGGTAGTGAATTGTGGGGAGAAAAGTGGATTGATCCCAAACCACTTTTGACTGCACCCACAATTGTGTGTGGATATAAACTGAGTTCATATGAGGGAAGGAGCTAACGGAGGAGGATCTAGCACATGAACACTAATCGCTTGATAGTGCGAAGGGAGAGGTTGTGGGTGTCATAGAACTTGCATCGAAGGACTGAAGAGACCTATGGTTATTTACAAGCGAGACCATTAAGGTTTCAGAGAGCTAATTTAGCTCTAAGAATTGAAGATCCTTGACCAGGAGGTCATGCCGCCCAAGGAGAAAGGGGATTGGCATAAAAAAACCTATTAAATGTGCCCATTTCCAATAGGTATATGCCTATGGCGTAACTAGTGTGCGCAAAGGACAACTGATCAATCATCACTATTTTACCTTCGTGAGGAAAACACAAATTTTGGAAAATGACCGACACAATGACTATCATGGCATAGGTTCAATTACTCCCTAATAGTAAATTGTATTCGAGAGGCGCACCAAACACCTCAAAATCAACCTCCACTGTCTTCCCACCTAACTGGACCGGAAAAGCAGGAAGAATTATGTGGGGTCGAAACGAATGCCCATTAAATGTGGTCAACATAGTCATATATTGAGACAGGGTTGGAGAGCCAATGGATTTCCAACAGGTTAGGGACATCACACATGTCGCAGCACCTTCATCAATTACAGTGCTTTTGATGGTAATTTTCATGTACTCCACATGAATTTGAAAGGCCATGTGGTAAGGTAAGTGAGGCTTAACATCTGTCACATCAAACTTGATAATCCTCGAGCCACATATGTCTAGAGATACTAACATAGATAACAAAGAATTCCTCTGTGAAGGACACCTCTAGAGAACCTCCAAAGCTGACATAGCACAAGGGGTTTGGGCCAGATCTTCGACAATCGAATAGTTTTGGCTGGCTCTGGCATTAGGATTGTGGGAAGAGCGCTTTAGTACTCCTTTCGAAATACGAGGTGGAGATTCTGGATTTTCGATCTGCAGGGGTGTTTCCAGAGGGGGAGGAGACTCTGGACCTATGATAGTTTGTGAATAAGCGTAATCATGAGATTGAGTGGCTACATCAATCTGAGACTTGACCATATTGATGCATAGATGGCCACCTTCATGTTCCAAGGGGTTTTGACTCATTCTTAATGCATTTCCGATGTTGGAGGTCCCCATGGCCATGTGTTGATTATGTGGAAATGGATTTGTCATCACAGCGGGTGGATTCAATAAGAGCCTTGAGGCTTCCTCTATTTTGGGGCATAGGTGGGTAAGGTGATCATATTTAAAAAGTTTACATGGAAACTTCACCTTCCACTTTTCTTTATTTCCCTCACCATCATTATTTTTCGATCTATCATTGTTAGTGTCATCCTTGAATTTATTATTATTATTCCCACCCTTTTGATTATTACCTCATCCTTTCCTTTTATTCCCTCTTGGTTGAGGGTTACCGTTTGGGTTAGATGACGAGTGTAAAGAATGCGCATCATTTTCACTAGGTGGGGGTGGAGGACAAATTCGAAGCTTGTCCTACTACAGGATGGATTAGAAACAAATATTTCAATTGGTTCATCACCAAGTCTGTAGAATTAGCATTTGCAGAGCCTATGATGGCATCTGCATGAGGCCTGGGATTTTGTCTAGGGTCATAGTTCGACCGTGGTGCATCAGGAATAATTTCATACAACATCCCAGAGTGAGCATATAAGAGGTCCAATTGTTGGGCATTGAAAACAACTTCATCCTCATATGTTACTCTAGATGTAGAGAAATCCTTCGAAATATAAGGCAATAAGGACTTAAGGAACCACTCCAATAGAAACTCTGGAGGAATGTAGGCTTTGATCAACCTCTTCTATCTACACCACTCTTGGATACGGTCTGAGATATGTGTGGCTTTATCTTGGTGGAAGTATGACAAAATTTTTATGCCGACATTGTAATGAATCGACAACTGGAAGTGGTTAAGAAAGACCAATACCATCTGATTAAAGGTTATGTATGTTCTCCTTGGTATATCAATGTACCATTTTGCAATGACCCTTGTGAGGGTGCGTTGAAATAGCCTCAAATAAATAGAATCGTCATTCATGGAGTTGGATGAGCACCATAGATGAAAAGTGGTGACATGATCGCTCGTATCCTCTCCATTCTTACCTTCAAATTTTGGAATGTCTGAAGGAACTTTGGTGGGGATGGGGAGCCATAATGGATCATCATGAATAGGGTCATTCATTAATTTTGAAAAATCTAGCAGATTCAGCATGGCCAAAAAAGGGATCCATCATTGTGGCATCTAAGCCCATGCTCCCAGGAAAGATTGGGGATGATGGACTGCAGACCATTGAGGGTTCTAGTATATACCATGGTCATGGCTGGTAGGATGATATCCTCCTCCAAAATGATTCATAAAAGGTTGTGTGGGCACCATACCCATGGAAGAGGCATGATGAGGGTTGTATAAGTTGCCTCCGGCCGAAGGGACTCTGGGATGGGGGTTACCCATAGTGTGAAACTGACTCCCTCTGAATGGAACTCCAAATGACAGATGGGGATTCACCATAATAAATGTGTTCGTTGGAATTTTCATGTAGGAAGAGGGGATGAACGACGGAATATAGGAAGTGAACTTTTCACCTGGTTGAGCACTCCATCCCGGAGCATTGAAACTAGGATTAGGCCCAAAGGAAGGAGGAGTCCAAGCTCCAACTATAGGATTCACTTGGGGAATATGACCTCCACCAAACGAGAAAGTAGAATAAGGAGAAGTCATGCCCCTAGACCCAAAACTAGGATTTTCATTAGCCATTGGAACAGAGGATGAGAGTTGGGATGTCATGTTGGAAATACCAAAAGTAAAGGGATTAGAGGCGGAAGGTATTGACTGAGAACTGCTACTTGGCGTACAAAAAAGAGATCTGAAAGGGTTCTTTCCTATGGGTCGAGTAGAACTCACAGGTTGGGTAGCATTGGAGGCAGGGACCTCTGACATCCCCACTGTCAAGGATGAAGGATTCAAAAGGGTCCCACTAATCATATAAGATATAGGATACAAAGGACTCCCCGAGATGTTCGAGTCTGACTCAGTACTCATAAATGGATGATCACGAGTCTGGGAGGTGGATATATATGTACCACGTTTATTAAATTTACACCTTTTAGAAAACATCTTAGGTAAAGGATCAAGATGTAGTGGTAACTTCAACAAACGACGAGACCAACGAGGAGGTTGGTCTTGATCCACGATGAATCAAGGCTCGATATATAAAAAAAAAATCCTAGGACCAACTAATAATCAGGGAGCACACCAAAATGAAGCAAAAAGGCCAATGCACACAAAAAGGATATAGTGGCTGAAAATGGGCCTCCCTCACTAGAGTAGGTATGTCTCACCCAAGAGGGACTTGAGACTCCCTTCAAAATATTGTAGGTATTAGAATCAGTTATAACACCCCTCATGGGCTTAACAACACAATTGGTCAGATCCCCCTGGAGAGGTAATCCTCCATAAATTTTTTGTGTTTTCCGACCCTTATCTTACTTAGGGTACCTACAGAATAACCCCTCCAACTATATGGATACCTATGTTAAGCAACTAGAGTCACCACAATATAATCAATGTGTAGGTGAACAGTTGTAAGTCCGGTCCACCATATGGGCAGGGTAACAAATCCATAAATATCGAAAGAACCACCTCTCACGGAGGTAAAGGTACTAGAAAGACCCTCAAATATGAATAGAAGACTAGAAATATCTCCGACACTAAGAAGGTATTAGAGGGTTATCTTTTCAACCAACTTTGCACGACCTTGTGCTTCATTGCAGTGTGAGAAGAGCCTCTTGATGTCACTAATTACATAATGGGTTTCACCACTCCCTGGTCAGACACATATGTTTATTTTAATAGACTTGGAGAAGTTTGCTCACAAAATTCTATTCCAAGGCCTTATGTCCTATACTTGTTTGTGTACCGTAAAAAATAAAATCATTTCTAATCAATTTTAATTAATCAGCATTAATTTTAATGGATTTTGCTTACTCAAGAGGTGTTTTCGTGAAATTGATGGTATGATGACTCAACATATAAAAATAAGAAAATGTAAAAACGCTACTAAGTAATAGTCTTGAATTTCAAAGAGATGGTATGCTTCTAAATGCAATTTTTCCAATGCAATCTCTACAATTTCAATGAAAATCAACCTCTCCACATGTGTCAAAATCAATGCAATGTCATCAAAAGTGTAAATTCCATAATGCAAATAAGCAAATATTTTTTTATTTTCGATATAAAGAAAAGAAAATCCAAGGACTGAATATCAATTTCACAGGAAGACCCTACTGCAAGAAAAAAGAGACAATCCAAGTAGAACACCAAGAATCAAACACTCAGACCAATGTGGAAGGAAAACCAATGAAAAATATGATAAGAAAGAAAACCGCTCGAAAATTCAACAATAAAAATGCTTCCTATCACTCTTTAATCACTTAACAGTTAGGACAGGGACCGAAGAAGACTCAGCAACCAGCATAACTCACCCAACAAACACCAAACTCATCCAAAAATACTAAAGAGATGATGTACATGATTGTTTGAGCACAAATCATGTATATAAGCTCCCTAAAGGAAGACATCTCGTGAATCTACCAGTATGTCAAGGGAAAAACCACGTATACCCAGTAAAACACTGTCAGGGAAAGGTTTAAGCCAAGAAACTCATATGAAAGGTAAAAAATAGGATGTCAAGCAACAGACGACAAGGAAACTCAAGATAATAGAGAGAAAATCAAGGAGAAAAACACTCCAAACCCAAAAAAGGGAGATCCTTCCCTAGTATGGTCGCCAATTTTGTTACGAGGAAAATCTCTCTGTGGAAAGGGGTAAACCAAAATAGACAACATGACACATAGAAATCAATTATAATCCCATGCTATATAAATAAAATGATAACAAGACAAGGCTAAGAGCCTACCTCGTTCTGACGTTCGATGAAGAGCACTATTGAGCACACAAACCAAACCCTTATACCTGCAACTTGTCCTCAGCAACCAAGATACGCAAGCATATGGTGATTGTATATATTGTTAGCATATATATTAGCATAATCCATTAACATACATGACAAATACACCAATGGAATAATAATTCAAATATTTGCAAGATATAAATTGGACAAGAAAAGAGTATTCATATTAAAATAATCAGCAGAAGTACATAGGTGACAAACTTCTACAATGACACATATCGGAACCAAGAAACTAAGTCCCTCTAGCTGAGCCTCCACCACTTTAATCCTCCACCAAAGGAAAGCTCATATAAAGGAGTCAATGAGGTTCTTCATCAAAAACAAGGAAGAGCTTGTGGGCTGAACAAAGAGTTCATACCTTGAAGGACAAAGTGATGCAAACTCAATATGAAGTGAAATTTCTCCAGAGTGTCTTTGCTCTCAAAGTTGAATTGTTGAATTATCTCAAGGCTTGGATATGGCTCAATTTATATCCTTCAAATGGAACTGAAGGGCTGATTCAGAGTGTTTCTAGTATATGGAAGGTCAAGGATCATGGATCTCGTGACATGGCATGGAAACCCAACATAATTTTTATTTTTGAGCACCAAACTCGATGTAAACGGGTTGTAGTGGAGCAACCTGTGTATACGCTTGTTGTATAACTGATAGGGCATGTATATGTGGAAAAATATGTTTTTTTTTCTCTAGAAGGCACAAAACAGGAAATTTAAATCTTCATAGGGAAATGGAAGGCCATCTAAGCAAGTTGCATGGAGTGAGGAAAAATTTATTGTAATAATGGCCCATGAATTCTAAAATACTGCTTCATTCTCTAAGACATTTTTTTCACCCTCCAACCATGACTAAGGCCTATAAAATCATCATTGGTGTGGAAAATCTCATAATGTTTCACATACCATATCCATGGGATACATTTTCCCTTTATAGGGCCTCCTATGGTTGTTTGGGATCATATCTAAGGCCCATGAGACATTAATTCACATTTTAGGCCCTATATTGGTGTTCCTCCTCATTCCATGTCTAGGCTCCCTAATACCCTTTTATGGAGAAAAAAACACAATAACATCACTATTATTATACTCATTCACCAAATATTCTCTTTAGAGGGAATGCAGGGTTGTTTTCGATCCCATGGATGCTTGATGAGCCCTAAAAACATTTTCCAAGCCATATGATGTTGGTGTTCCTTCTCGAACAATCATATTGACACCTTTGTTTTGTTACCTTGTAATATTCAATTTTAACTTATGAAAAAGTCATGAAGTGGTTTATGGAACAAACAAAATGGATCTTGCATGAAGTTCATGGTTAAAAAACTGGCAACTGGGAATTTGAAAACATTCTCTCGCATGAAAATGTACAAGTTATTCAAAATGTGCAGATGTTCCTTTTAAAATAGCCTTAATTCCTTTTGAAATACCATGCAGAGCACTATGAAGTTTTCCAAATAAGAATTAAAAATAAACATGCATGCACTTTAGAAATGTACATGCATTAATAATGGGAACACAATATTTTTAACATAAAAATATATAAATTATATAAGAAATTTCTAACCCTAAAATGTATCAAGAGCAATTTAGTAATTTGTCGATAATATTTTATCCCAACATCCATTTTTGGAATTATTTACATACTTGGAAAGATCTTGAAGAGATATACAACTTTTATGTTATAAAGTTTCTATGTTTCTTAATATGTATTTTCTTGTTTTCAAAATAATATAAAAATATTTTTTTTGACATGAAAAAGAATTTTTGCAATTTTCTCACAATGTTTTTTTTCCAAACATCCATTTTTGTTGCTCTTTAGATAATTGCAAATATCTTGAAGTGATCTACAAATTTGTTGTTATACACTTTTGTTGTTTCTATATAGATGTTTTATTGTTTTTTAAAAGAATAAAAAAAAAAATATTTTGACAAGTAGGATACACTTGTGAAGGTTGTACTTTGTTATGCAGCCGTTTTAAATTAAATGCTACATTTAATAATGGGATTACTCCCTTAAAAATGCGTCTCTATGAACCTTTTACTCCCTAATGAAACCTTGAACTTCAATATAGGCCCTATAGAGGGAATATATGGTCTTTGAGTGGGATATTAGTGCCATCATGGAGGTTTTGTGCACTAGGTGTTAACACATATCCTCGTTCTTCTACCTCAGATCCTACATCTTGATGCCTGTGTATTCTCAATCATCATTTTGTCACCACAACCTCCTTCCTGGTCATCGTCCAGTCAGCTTTCATGTCATTTACGCTAGATCCTCGGTAGCATCCAACGCAGATCCAGATGGCGAAGAGCAAGGTAAGGTTGTCATGTTTCCAGATGCTGAGTTGACTCAGGACTATCCAGACCCTAAGAAATATAGTTAATGAAATTGGGGAGCGATGGTTGAGCATCATTTTCCCCATAAATGGAAATCTCAAAAGGACTGTAAGAAATTCATCTCATCTACAGGTATCTCCTGAAACCCAAAAATCAATAGGAGTCATTCGATTCAAAGGGACGCGTGGCACCAGATCCAAGGATTCAAAGTTTCACAAATCAGAGGTTTTAGCATGGAGTAATTTTTATATTTTGGGATGGTAGATGGTTAAGCTAAGCTCACGCATTGTAAATATTTGATGAAATCTCTGGTTATCTGTTATGTAATAGTATTTGAGATTTCTTGTTTAATATAAGTCAACTTCTTTCCATCTCTCTGTAAAATTTGTGTTAGAACACTCGGGCATGGAGGATCCAGTTGAGGGGCGTATGTTGTTGTTATGAAGGTTTGATTTCAGCAGTATTGTGACCAATTTTAATCAGTTCGTTTTGTTATATTTTTCCCTCTCACACTGAAGAGCTCGAGCATGGATGATCCAGTCAAGTTGTTGTAGCTTCATCGTGATGTATGTTTGATCATTGTGTTGTTATGACTGTGTTTCTTAAATATACTTCAGTGTCTGAAACTTTGAATCCAAGAGGATCTTGTGTTTGAGTTTTTCCTCCTTAGGTTGCTGGAAGACGTGATGTCCATAGCATACCTCTACTTTCTCCTTGCCAAGTCTTCATTCTATTCACCTTTAATCCAACTTACTGACTGAAGTTGATCAAGACCTCACTTGCCTGTGCATACCAGTCCAGTTTTTTGAGTTAAAGAAATATCATCTTGAGTATGCACCAATTTGACCTCTTTAAACTTATTTGTGACATACAAATTGATGGGTATTGGGATTACTCTCTCTGCAATCGGAGAGTGAATTCTATCGTTAACACTTATGGCGTCGTTGTTGGGGATGAAAGTGAAGATATCTTCCCTGGGAGAATGACAAAGAGCTTTTAATTATGAAGGTGCATTGGATATCAGAACCATTGACGATTGTAGCTTGCACCTGGTGACTCCACCATCAAAGACTCCACTGGGGAGGACCCTGTTGACAGAAAAATGACCATACCAAAGGGAAAGACCAAGTATCATTCTATGAGTTTTCTTGATGAAGTCTTGTTCTTCTTTATTGACTCATTTCTCTCTTTCCCTTCACATATAAAGAGGATTATCCTCTGCTTTGTATATTCAGATGACAATAAGTTGTCCTTCATTCATCCATCATTGGAAGAAGAATACATTCCCTCTTATTGTTTTGTAGATGTCAATCTTGTCTCTTCACCTTAGCCTATTCATAAAAGTGAGATCTGTATTGCATCTTCGCTTGAAATTGATCACCCTTGTAGCCTTGAGGGGGTTGAAAATAATTCACAGTCTTCTCAAATCTCCTTACCCTCCATTATTCCTGTTGAGCCTTTCCATCAACTCGTTAATCCTCATGATCAGCCCACTGCTTTTCAAATTAAAATCATAAATAAGTATTTTAAACCTCTGAGGCTGCCATATCTCCTTAACCCTTATCCTCTTGATTCCTTTGAGTATATTCCTCGATTTTTTGGGGAGGATCATGTTACAACTGAGAGGCACTTGGGGGCCTTTGAGAAATTTATTGATCAGTTTGATATCGTTCATGATGATGTTACCATGATTTTGTTCTCACATTCCTTGTCTGGAGATGTTGTTGTGTGGTTTAGATGTCTGGAGGCCAGTTCTATTGGTTCCTAGACCGAGCTATGCCATGTTTTTTTAAAGTGTTGGGGTGAGAACAAATCCCTTGATCAATACCGGTTTGATTTAAATGCCTTTAGGAGAGGGGAAGAGGAATCCTTGGTTGTATTCAACATGAGGTTTTACAGTGTTGATCATAGTATGCATGTGGAGATCAGACCCACGGGACTGTTTCCATGGTGTACTATGTCATGGCTCAACATCCAGAGCTTTTCCTTCTCCTGAAAGAAAGGAAATATTCATCATTAAGACATTTCTTTGAAGATGTGTTAAGCCCTAATATTGTCTCATTACTCCTTAATTGGGGCATATTAAATTGGTAATGTTATTTTATTTATGTTGGCTTTATTCCATTAGTTGTAGTTATACATCCTAGTCTCCTATATATACCAAGGAGACATTTTCATTTGGAATCAGCTTGTACTTGAACATTTATGTGGGGTAAAAGGAGTTTACCCCCTAGAAGAGGCTTATTATCTAAAATTATCTCTTTTTCAAGGCGTTGAGTACTTATTCTGAGGTTTTTCTATGTTATATTGATATTTGGTTCTTAACATATGGTATCAGATCTCAAGGTCCTGGGGTTTCGCTGCAACATCTGAGACACCATGGAATTTTTGCTATAACGTTTTTTCCACAACGATTCAAAAGGAATGGCATGGATGATATTTAGTATATGGATTAAGGTATGTTGGGTTAAAATTTCATCTCCTGAGGCCTTGTACTTTCGGAGATACGTCCTTTTTAAGATAGGGCTCTGGAATCATCCTGAATTGCGTCATTGCATAATTTTCCCTATAAATTTTTTTCTATAACATTTCAGACCCTGAACTATAGAGGATATTCTCATAAATTAGTAAGGTATATATGGTAGCAATTTTAGCTTCTGGGTCATCTTAAATTTGTATATACACCCTGTGGAAGATAGGGTATCGAACTAGTCCTATTGACTAGTCTCAATTCGGTGCTCCGGGTAAAACAATCATAAATTCTTCCTAGAATATCCAAATTGAGTGAGACTAGTTGCATTGGATAGTGGAAATCTTGTATTAGTTTTGGTATGAGTTTCATAATTTCATATCAAATATTTTGTGCGGGGCATGCTATACAACTGAGATCTCTTGGAAAGGCCAAAAATCAGTAAGTTGCAGGGAAGTTACCATAAATTCCACTTGGCACATCCAATTTTTATCAGACATGTGGCATTGAAGAGAATAAATATCAAAGACTTACAAAAAATAAAATTTTATAATCAGAAGGGCTTAAATTTTGGAGATACAATAAAAGGAATATTGTCTAGCAGAACCACCTCAATATCAAGGTTTAAAGTGATACTTGGCCAACATGCCACCAAAAAAGGGAAATTCTACACCAAATAAGCCTCCAGACAATCCTACTTGGACTCTTGATGAAGGTGAAGAAATGTGTAGGGACATAAATGATTTACAAAAGAATATAGTAACCAAAGATGAACTACAAGAGATGATGGATTCAATGGAAGATAAGTTGGATACTAAGATGGATGGTTTAAAAGGGGATATCATGGAAGGATTGAAAAATTTCTTAATAGAGAGAACACTTGAAAGTGAAAATGTATCCCATGAAATTCATGATGAGGAAACAAGGAATGTGAATCAATAATGGAGAAACTCCAACTTTGGGTTGAAGACCAACCACATTCCTAAGATCGATATGAGAAAGTTTGATGGCAAGGACCCAATCACATGGATACTTCATATGGATCAATTCTTTGATCTACATAATGGGCCACATACACAAAAGGTACAAATTTCTTCTTTATATTTAGAACCCAATCAATTTGTATGGTATCTATGGCTTTGTTCTCACAAATCACTCGTCACTTGGACAATTTTCACAGAAGAAATGATAGCACACTATGAGGATACAAAGAGCAATACCTTCTTTAGCCAATTGATAAATCTCAAGAAAAAGGGTTCAGTTATCGAGCACATTGAGAACTTCCAAAGATTGAATATAAAGGTAGCATATATTCCAGATGAGCACTTGATTGATGTATTCATAGGAACTTTAAAGGATAGCATTCAACATGAGGTTTGCCTTTGGGAACCCAAATCATTGGAGAATGCATTTAAGGTGGGAAGAAATGTTGAAAGTAAAAATATGGCTATGTCTACTAGAAGGACCAATCCTAACATCTATAGAGAGAAAAATGCTCCTTCTTCTAAAAAACCTCAACCCACAAGGTTGCAACCTCAACAATTGGAGGAAAGAAAAGAAAAAGTTTTATCTTTTAATTGTGACAGCAAGTACAGTAAGGGACATAAGTGTGGTGAGAAGAAATTATTCTACATAGATTGTGAAGAGGAAGAAGAACAAGAACAAGAACCATCTCAAGATGAAAACGTAGAAGTAATTTCATATGATGAGTTGACTCCCACGATATCGTGTAATGCATTAGCTAGAATTAGCACTCCTCAAACCCTCAAGATCGAAGGATACATCAAAAAGAAAAAGGTAATATTCCTAATTGATTCTGGCAGTACTCATAATTTCATTCACTATAAATTAGTCAAAGATCTCAATTGCTTTCTATATCTAGTGGCAAAGTTTCAAGTAATGATTGCAGATGGAGGAACTATCAATTGGTTAGGGAAATGCAATAAGATCAATCTTACTATGGGGGGATATGTAATGAATAGTCCAATGATAGCTATACCCATGGGTGGTGCTGATGTTGTACTAGGAATCCAATGGTTACAATCATTAGGAACAGTGGATTTTAATTTTCAAGAACTTTTCATGAAATTTTCATTGGAAGGAAAAG
>JZKD02S2017505.1:151808-206399 GCA_000966675.3 Picea glauca | reverse complement strand
AGGTTTCCCTTTGATGCACCATCAAAACATAGTGTGTGTTATAACTATTTTTGGATCCAATCTTCTATGTTGTGAATTGTATGAAGCTACCAGCATGATCGTTGTATTGAGTGAGAATTCTTAGAGGAATGGATATTGAATCTTGTGACCCAATCCTTTTTTTGTATATTCCAATCGGTCGGATCTTCTATGCTCACAATTTTAGTGTTCATAACCTCTGACAGTTGAGTTTTGGCCTTGCTAGCAACACTTTCAGGATGTAGTTTTTTTCCCCGGAAAATTTGTTTATTTCTTGCTAGCCAAATCTACCAGCATACATATTTGGGGAGAGACCTCCACAGTATTTTAAAGAATGGTTTTCCACGAAAGGTGCCTTGGTAGTATTTTTCCCAGTTTCCCAAGCAGGGATTTAAATGTGAGGGTCACCTTGTTTGATGAATCAGTTCTCCATAGACTGAATTCCAAATTGTTGTAGAGAAGGAACATTCCCATAAGAGGTGTTGAATAGTATCTTGATTGCTTTGGAATAGAGAACAATTGAAAGGGCCATAGAAACCCCTTTTCATCAAGTTTTCTCCCGTTAGTATTTTCCCATGAGCTAGGGTCCAAATGAAGATATTAATTTTGGGCAGAACATCTGGAATCCAAATGTTTTTCCATTTTAATGAGGACTGGAGGGTCCTTGAAGAGGAGAGGATATTTTTGTATCCTTCTTTAACTATATACCCATATGTTCCCCAACCTCGATTGTCTGGAGTGTCTCTAAGTAACGGTGTTTCTCCTCTAAGGAGGGATATCAACACTTGGTCTTGATTTTGCATGTGATCGAGGGTGTCTCCCAAACTCCAATCCTTCCAACTTCCATCTTCGTTCCATATTGATATATCGAAGAGTTAGAGTTTTTTTTTGAAGTTAGCCATATTTTCATAGCCCCAATCTCTTCATCTTGGGAGGTGATGTTAGTTCCCAAAATCGAATCTTATCACAACCTGATTTATTTTCCATTTCCAAAGATCTAAGAGAGGTGTTCTTTAAATAAAGGGATTGAGGCTCTTATGAGTTTCCATATTTGTGAGCCAGGTTGAGAATAAGGAATAGATTCCATGCATATTTTTCTAGCCCTCAGCCTGTATTTTTTGGTTATGGTCATTTTCCACCATTCCTTTATGCCCAAAATTATCCTCCAAAGTATCTTGGCTCCCATAGCTATATTCGTCACTTCGGTATCTCTAAATCCTAGTCCCCCACTATTTTTGGGTGAGGAGACTATATTACAGTTTACTAGATGAAACTTTTTGGAATTGGATTTTCCCCCTTGCGATGGGAATTTGCGAATGAGTTGGGCCATGTCTTTTAGGGCTCCCTTTGGATCCAGGAGGGAGGAAAATTGGAAGAGGGGGAGGTAGGATAGTAATGATTTTATCATAACCACCCTCCAAGCTGGGTTGAGCCACCTTCACCCCCAGGACTCCATTTTGTCCCTAAATGTTTTAAGGTTGAGGTGATAGTACTCTCCAGGAAGCGATTTTAGACACAGAGGGAGACCAAGGTATTCAAAAATTTTCCAATTACTTGATATGGTGAAGCCCAAGATTTGAGCGATGCCTAATCTGCTTATAGGTGAGACATTCCACACATAGATTTGGCATTTAGTCTTCTTCAATAGCCCTCCCAAAGCTAAGAGAAAGGTGTCCAAAACTTGGTTTATTCTTCTTGCCATGATTTTTGAAGCTCCACTCAAGAGGATTGTGTCATCCGCGAATTGTGAGTGGTTGATTCGTTTTACACCCTGAGTTGTTTTGATTCCTAGTATTGTTCCATTGGTGCATTCCCATTCTAATCTTTGATTGGGAGATTTTTCCATGATCACATATAGGAGTGGGGAGAGTGGGCAGCCCTACCTTATACCTATGGAAGCTCTAAAGAAGGGGGTTGGTCATCCATTTAAAAAAGGGGTGATTCAAGGAGAAATAATACAATCTCTCATCCAGGATAAAAAGAATCTTGATTGAACCCAACTTTCTACATTACTTTGAAAAGGAAGTCATGCTCTACTCTATCAAATGCATTTTCCATATCCAATTTAATTTCCATACCTAATTCTCCCCGATAATTGTTGGAGTGTATTTCTTCTTTCACTAGGATGAAGTTGTCCCATATTTTCCTGCCTGCCACAAATCCTCCTTGATTGGGGAGAATTAGAGAAGGGAGAAAAGGGGTTAACCTATTAGCAATAATTTTAGCCATGATTTTATAAGAGGTATTACAAAGAGAGATAGGTCTAAATCTATCTAGGGAGGATGCTCCAAGCTCTTTCATAATGAGTGCTAAAAAGCAAGAGTTGGTGGATCCTCCCATTTTTATTTATTTATGCACATATCGTATCATTCTAATGAAATCATGATTAATTATGTGCCAATACTTTTTATAGAAATGGAGAGTGAAACCATCTGGCCCTGGAACTTTATCTTCGTTGAATTGATTGCTTTCTTTTAGGATTTTTTTTTCTTCAATTTGACGGTGGAGTTTGAGATTGTCTTTATCCAAAATTTTGCTTGGGATATGGCTGAGGAGAGAATCATATTAGAATTCCTCTGATATTTTATCTGAAGTATATAGCTTAAGGAAGTTACTGGAGGTTTGTTTCTTGATTTGGTCAAACTCCTTTAAAGTTTCTCCCGTCTAAGTTTCGATTTTTGAGATTTGATTTGTCCAAAGTCTAGCTTTTGATTGCCTGTGAAAGAAGGAGGTGGTTTCATCACCTGCTTTCAACCATAGGCTTCTTGTCACACACCCACTACGGGAACTAATATTTTTCGCCTTTTCCTTTCTTCTTCATTTCCGAGGGACAGAGTTTCCAAATTCTCACGAGGTTTTGGCGTAGGCTAGGTCTTCCAATCGGGACCTTCACCCAACCAATTCATGGGTTCTTTTGTTGAAAATCCATTGTGTACAATTCACGCTCCAAGTGTAGGATTTACTTCCACGTGTCCACCGGTTGTGACCCCAGCCTAAGTCAAGAAGCGCCTTTCGCATTTTGGGACTTCATAAACTGGGAGTTCGAAATGCAAAGGAGTCGAGTCCTTCGACAGCCCGAAACCCGAAATCCTATTCACACCAAGCCTGCTATGCAATTTCACCTACCGGGAATTCGCGTACCGGGATTTCGCGATGTATGAAGACAAGCGTTCATACCCTTTAGTTTCCCAGGTGCCACAACACTGAAGCCCATATATCTACTAGGCTCATTTCGGGGTTTCGTGAGTCAGGAGTTCACGATATGCGAAAACAAGGGGTTTTCCCTTGGGTATCCCGGGTGCCGAAACACTAAAATACCAAACTCTAGCCACGTTATACCATTTTTGGGTTTCTCACATAGGGATTTTACAATATGCGTGGATGAGGGGCCTTGCATCTAGGATATTCGGGAGCTGAAACTCCGAAGCTCATGTATCCACTAAACTCACTTCGGGGTTTCGCAAGTCAGGATTTCGCGATGTGCGATGACAAGAAGTCTCGCATATGAGTTTCCCAGGAGCTGAAACTTCGAAGCTCATGTATCCAATAAACTCACGTTCGAGTTTCGCAAGTTAGGATTTCGCAATGTGAGATGACAAGATCTCTCGCATCTGCGTTTCCTGGGAGATGAAACTCCGAAGCTCCTATATATACGCTATGCTCATTTCAGGGTTCCGCAAGTCAGGATTTCAAAATGTGTGATGACAAGAAGTCTCGCATCTAAGTTTCCCAGGAGCCAAAACTCTAAAGCTCATGTATCCACTAAACTCACTTCAGGGTTTCTCAAGTCAGGATTTCACGATGTGAGATGACAAGAGGTCTCGCATCTGAGTTTCCCGGAAGCCGAAACTCCAAAGCTCCTGTATATACGCTATGCTCGTTTCGGGCTTTCGCAAGTCAGGATTTTGTGATGTGCAATGACAAGAAGTCTTGCATCTGAGTTTCCCGAGGGCTAAAACTCCGAAGCTCATGTATCCACTAAACTCACTTCAGGGTTTCGCAAGTCGGGATTTCACGATGTGTGAAGACGAGAGGTCTCACATCTGAGTTTCCTGGGAGCCGAAACTCTAAAGCTCATGTATATATGCTATGCTCGTTTCGGGGTTTCGCAAGTCAAGATTTCGTGATGTGCAATGACAAGAAGTCTCGGATCTAAGTTTCCTGGGAGCCGAAACTTCGAAGCTCATGTATCCACTAAACTCACTTTGAGGTTTCGCAAGTCGGGATTTCACAATGTGTGATGACAAGAAGTCTCGCATCTGAGTTTCCCGGGTGGCGAAACACCGAAACACCATATCTCATCTGCGCTATTATCATCTCGGGGTCTCATACTTTGAGATTTCATGACTAGACATTACAAGAGAACTTACCCTTAGGTATCTTAGGTGTTGAAACACTGAAACATCAAGACTCTAATCACACTACACTATTCTGGGGTTTCATACTTCGGGATTTTACAATTGGCGAATACAAGGGAACTGACCCTTGGGTTTCCTAGGTGTCGAAACACTGAAACACCAAGACTTATCCACGCTAGACCTTTTCTGGGTTTCATACTTCAGGATTTCACGATTGGTGAGTACAAGGGAACTTACCCTTAGGTATCTCGAGTGTCGAAACACCGAAACATCAAGACTCTAAACACGCTACACTATTCTGGAGTTTCATACTTCGGGATTTCACAATTGGCGAATACAAGGGAACTGACCCTTGGGTTTCCTGGGTGTCAAAACACCAAAACACCAAGACTTATCCACGCTAGACCTTTTTTGGGTTTCATACTTTGGGATTTCACGATTGGCGAGTACAAGGGAACTTACCCTTAGGTATCACGGGTGCCGAAACACTGAAACACCAAACTCTGGAGGAACCATTCTTGCGGGTGCAAGGTCTCCAGACTTAGACCATAAAACCCTTCAATGAATCCTTGGGTAATTATCACCAGGCTTGGGGACATGACTGAAAGTCCTTCTTTAACTTATCGAGCTATGAACTCTGTGACAGGGGCGAGGTAAGCTTAGATATTTACTTAAACGGTAGTCCTTTCAAGGAACTCACTCCGACTCTGGAATAGTGAGGGAACCTTCCCAAAATGAGGTGCCTTCGGGGAAATCCAACCAAGACATCGCATGAGTTAAGTGCAGGGGATGATTCTCCCAAGGATGAACTCAAAATCTGAACTTGTTCAGTATATACATATATATCTATAAACCAAATATGGTCATACAAGTATAAGCATTCATCCACCATTTCTGATCAAAACACCAGGCAGACATTTCTATACAGAAACCATTTATGAGTGTATAACCATGAGCATGCATTCCAGGAATATTCAATTTAAAATACAGGACATAATAACTTATCAGAAAACACCAAGTGTAATGCAACTACTGAGAGGGGTGCTCATTTCCACCCAATCGTAGGCTCAGGGAATCCCAATGGATTTACCATTAGCCACCCATGAGCTAGACCATGATGCTTTGAGACTCAGTCTGTTACTTCCCTCTCATCGGAAGTCCAGGACAAAGGTTACTCTCCTTCTCCTCTGCTCATGACTCATTGTATTTCTCGGAGTTCCTCTGGTTCTCCTTCCGCAATTCCTGTCACATGCGTGTGTCTGTCTGCCATTCTCCCCTCCCCCTTCCACACTTCTTTCCTCCTACGAGATTGTGTGTGGCACGAAATTCCCTATCCGATGGTCAGGTCTGAGATATTCTATGGATGGGAGGCTCGCCCCATCCCTTAATTTACTCTTGAAGAGCCTCCCCACCTACCATCCGAGTGGGTAATTCATTTCGGGGTCTGAGAGTGAGCTTTGTTTTTCCTGAGCACGTACAAACCAGTACGGTTTTGGTTTGGTGGAAGTTAACACAGCCACTCCCGTCCCCTTCCACCACCTCTCATCAGCCATCGTGGTCTCTTTTCAGCACATCCCCCTCTCAGAAGTCATGCAACATATATTTATACATCATTTACATTCCTCAGACCTTTTATACTAAGGTTCATTAAATCAATCATTCACAATCTTTGAGTTTTCCATAGTTCTTGGCCAGTATAGTTATTTTTACAGACTGGGGGAAACAGGGTGTTACAATTCCCTCTCCCTTTTAAAGGAACATCGTCTTCGATGTTCTATATATCAATAGAACATGTAGGTACAGAAGTAAAATAAATCGGATATGCATGTTTCATGGCATATTCAATTTCCCATGTAGCCTCATCTGGGCCAAAATGTTTCCACTACACCTTGACCTATGCAATGGTTCGGTTCCTGAGATGGGTTTCCTTTATATCCAGTATGCATTGAGTTTCTAGTAGGAATTCTCCCTATGGTTACACCTGGATCATATACTAGTTAATTATATGATTAGAATCATGTACATATTTCTTCAATAATGAAACATGGAAAACATTATGTGCATTTACTATGGGAGGAAGTGCTAGCCTATAGGCTACAGGTCCCACTCTATATAGAATTTCAAAGGGTTCACAATATCGAGGTGCCAACTTGGCGCATTCTCCCATCTTCAGGGAAATCTTCCTGGGCCTAACTCTGAGGTATTTGTGGTCTACCGCCTTGAACTCTCTTGGAATTCTCTTTTGGTCGGCGTAAATTTTCTGTCAGTTCTGAGCGACTTTTAGATTTTGTTTTATCTGAATCACTTGTTGTTCCATTTCTTTCAACATGTCAGGTCCAATAGTAACTTTGTTTATGGGATTACTCCAACTAACTGGAGTATTGCACGGCCTACCATAGAGGACTTCGAAAGGACTCATCTTCAAGGATTCTTGGCAGCCATTGTTGTAAGCTAATTCCACGAGTGGCAGGTAGTCTTCCCACTTTTTGGGTTGATGCACTACATGCATCATGAGCATGTCTTCTAATATTTGATTCACCCTTTCTATCTTTCCATCGGTTTGAGGATGGTAGGTAGTGCTAAATAGTAAATTGTTCTCCAAACCATCCATCAGTGATTTCCAAAAGTTGGAAGTAAATTTCGTGTCTCTGTCAGACACGATCTCTTTCGGCATACCATGAAGTATGAATATATCCTTCATGAACATTTTGGTGATGACTATTTCCTTACAAGTCGACTTGATAGGGATAAAATGAGCGGACTTGCTCAATTTATCCACCACTACCATGATGGCATCATTCTATTTGGTCGATGTTGGTAGTCTGGTGATGAAATCCATGGAGATGGTTTCCCATTTGCATTCTGGGATTGGTAGAGGTTGTAATAATCCTGCTATGTGTCCATGTTCTTCTTTTACCTGTTGGCACTCTATGCATTTGGCTAAGTACTCAGCTATGTCTTTCTTCAATCCAGGCCAATAGAATTGTTTCCTGGTGGTCGTGATCATCTTATGGTATCTTGGATGACCATTATAGGGTCTTTTGTGCAGTTAATCCATTATGAACCTCTTCAATTCATCACAATCTGGGATATACAATCCATTTCTGTAAGTGAGCAGACCTCCTTCCATCATCTGGTAGCCTCCATACTTTATCCCTGTGGGTTCTTGCTTCAGATAAGAGGTCACGTTCTGGAAGAATATGTTTGTTTCTTGTGCATTCCTGACTCTTTCCTTGACATCCATTTCACAGGTGCTTACTATTTCCAGGTGAATTGTTTCCATGCTTCTGCTAAGGACATCGGCCACCCTATTTTCCTTTCCCTTAATATGTTTGATTTCAAAATCAAACTCGCTAGGGAGGGCGATCAAGCTAGCTTGTATAGCATTGAGATTTAGTTGGTCAAATAGATATCGCAATCCACAGTGATCTGTCATAAGTAAAAATTTTCTTCCCAGGAGGTAATGCCTCGACAGTTTCAAGGCGTTAACTATGGCGGCCAGCTCTAGATCATGGGTCACATAGTTGACTTTGTGCTCATTCAATTTTCAGGATTCATAGAAGATCACACTTCCTCCTTGCATAAGGACTCCTCTGAGCTCTTCCTTACAGGCATCTATGCATATGAGGAAATAAGCTTCAGGGTCGACGATCTTTAGTACGAGTGCGTGGGTCAGTAGATCTTTCAGGGTTTGAAATCTTTCTTCACATTTTTGTGTCCACATGAATTTTGTCCCCTTCTTCTGGAGGGTAGTGATTGGACTCCCAATCTTGGAGAATCCTTTTATAAATCTCCTATAGTATCTTGCCAAGCCCATAAAGGATCTGATATCTGAAACATCCTTCGGGGTAGGCCATTCCATGATAGACCTGATCTTATTAGGGTCTACTACTACCCCTTCTTCAGATAGGACATGGCCCAAGTAATGTATTTTCTTCTGGAAAAAGTCACACTTGCTAAATTTGGCATAGAGCTGATGTTCTCTTAGCACTTGAAGCACAAGCCTAAGGTGTTCCTCATGTTCCTCTCTATTCTTGGAGTAAATTAATATGTCGTCAATAAAAACCAACACAAATTTGTCTAGGAATTTGCTGAGCACATTTTTCATCAAGCACATAAAAGTGGCAAGGGCATTGGTCAATACGAATGGTACTACCACAAAATCGTCGTGACCATATCTCGTCTTGAAGGCAATTTTGCGAATGTCTTCTCCCTTGATTCGGACTTGATGGTATCCAAATCTCAAGTCAATCTTCGAGAAGATGGAGGCACCTCCCAATTAATCGAACAAGTCATCGATCCTAGGTAAGTGGTACTTGTTCTTTATGGTTACCTTATTGAGTTTTCTATAATCTATACACAGTCGAAGGGTACCGTCTTTCTTTTCACAAGTAGTACTGGTGCTCCCCATGGAGACACGTTGGGTCGGATATAGCCTATGTCCATCATTTCCTTCAATTGAAATTTAAGTTCAACTAGCTCATGTGTGCTCATCCTGTAGGGTGTCCTAGATACTGACACCACTCCTGGTGCAAGTTCTATTGAGAAGTCGATGTACCTTCTCGAAGGTAGACCTGGTACCTCTTCCGGAAATACATCTATGTATTCTTTCAGTGTGGGGTGGTCTTTGAGGCTTGGTTTGTCACCTTCAATTGTTTTCAACACCTGTATTGCATATAGTGGACATCCTTTTATTCAATACTTTCTCATTTGAAGAGTTGATATTTGTCTCACTGAGATAGGTTTCTGGATCCCTTGAAGGGTTATTCTCCTTCCTTCTTCACTTACACATTTCAAGGTTTTATGGTAATAGTCCAATTTGGCTTTGTGGGTGGCTAGCCAGTCCATACCAATCAATAGATCATACGATCCCAGGGGTAATATGTTAAGGGTTGCTTGGGTGGGGAATTCACCCATAATTAATTGGCAGGCCGGTATGACCTATGCTATCCTTCTTTTGATGCCAGTGGCTAACTGTACCAACCATTGCTTGGCGTTTCTATGTGGTTGTAGTTTACATTTATCAACAATCTTAGGGGCTATATAACTCAAATTTGAACCAAGGTCAATCAGAATAGACACTAGATGGTTAGTGATCATACATTTGATCTCCACCACTGAAGCTTGGTGGTCATATTGGTTATCATCCAAGGCTGCATAAATCTATGGCACACTCTCAGCCACATTATTGATGGTGGTAGCTTCTTGAATGCTGTAAATTCTTCGACTATTCTGTTGTCGGTGTAGGAAGTCCCTCAGTAGATGCTCTGCTCCACAACCCCAACATTTCAAAGGTTCTCTCTTTGGGTTATCATTCTTTACTGGGAAAGATCTAGAAAGTTTATTTTCGCTCAAGGAGGGAAAGTTCTGTTGGTGTACACTTCGGGCTAGGAAGCTCATCCTTGAGTTATTTTTATAGTCCTTAAATCTTGGGGATTTAAACCCTTTTTTCTGGAATATTGAACTATTCTTCTGCTTCCAGCCTTCACGAGGTCCTGTTCGATGCCCAAGCTGTTCATAACAGTATCTTTCCTTTCGGATAGTATCTTCTAGGGTCTTTGGTTCGTCAAATTCAATTATGTTCTGGTAGTCCTTAGGTAGTCCACTGAGGAATCGTTGCTCCTTTTCCTTTTCTGCTTTTATGTAGGATACATACCTCAGCAACTCAAGGAATTTGTTGACATATTCCTCGATGGTAAGTTGCCCCAGCTTGAGTTCATAGAATTCTTTAGTCTTTTCGTCGAAATATTTTTCTGACAGATACGTCTTCCTGAAGTATTTCTCAAACCGTTCCCAAGACAGGTCTTCTTCGTGAATCCCTTTTACATTCTTAAGGTCTTCCCACCAAATGGAAGGCTTTCCATTCAAGTTGAAGGTGGCTACTCGGGCCTTCAAGTTTTCTGAGAAGTAATGGACTTTGAAATACTTCTTTAGTCCAAGTAGTCAGGCCTCTGCTTCCTCTCCTTTCTTTATTTCACCATCGAAGGAGGGTGGTTTGGCCTTCTTGAACTCTTCGAGATTATGACTCTTGGAAAGTTTCTTCTTCTTTCATTTTCTTCAGGAATGAGAACTAGTTCTGCTACTAGAGGATCCCTTCGATTTGCCAGCTCCCTTTCCAGAAGAATCGTTCGACGCTTGTCCCTTATCTTTGGGGTGGACCTTTCTCGAGGTGATCCTCTCAGTGTGGCCACTGACATGACCACGTTTATGTGTCTCAGGTTCATGTTTCAATTGCCTTTGTATGTCGAATAATCTCTGCAGTAAAACTGTATTAATTTCCATTTGCTTCTCTTGCTTTTTTATCATCCTTTCATTGTCATCCTTGCAGCTCTGTAATTTGACCATGAGGCTCCTCACAGTGTCAGCTAGATCTAGAGGGGGTCCCTACCACTCTCCTTTTGTCAGACTCTTCGTCTCTATTGTGGGATCCCTCCCCCACTTCATGGTAAGTCACCATTATATACATCTGTAATTTCCCGCGGTTGAACTTCCGCTTCTGTGCAGAAGAAAAATGTTGGTTGTTAGTCAATGTTTATATTCATTTATAACCCGTACATAATTCATATTTTCACATGTACACACACAATAGGATTTTCCATTATTAATTTCGACTTTTAATTGAGGGGTTCAAGATAAAGAGTTACTCCTTTTAACAGTACTCCGAATGGAGTCTCTGCGCAACCCATCCATGAGCCCAAGCAGACCAAGTGTTGTAACCGTTCTTTGATACCAATTTGTCACACACCCACTATGGGAACTAATATTTTTCACCTTTTTCTTTCTTCTTCATTGTCGAGGGATAGAGTTCCAAAATTCTTACGAGGTTCTGGCATAGGCTAGGTCTTCCAATCGGGACCTTCACCCAACCAATTCACGGGTTCTTTTGTTGAAAATCCATCGTGTACAATTCACGCTCCAAGTGTAGGATTTACTTCCACGTGTCCACCGGTTGTGACCTCGGTCTAAGTCAAGAGGTGCCTTTCGTATTTCAGGACTTCGGAAATCGGGAGTTCGAAATGAAAAGGAGTCGAGTCCTTCGACACCCCGAAACTCGGAAACCTATTCACACCAAGCCTGCTCTGGGATTTCACCTACTGGGACTTCACATACCGGGATTTTGTGATGTATGAAGACAAGGGTTCATACCCTTCGGTTTCCCAGGTGCCGCAACACTGAAGCGCATATATCTACTAGGCTCATTTCGGGGTTTCGCGAGTCGGGAGTTCGCGATATGTGAAAACAAGGGGTTTTCCCTTGGGTATCCCAGGTGCTGAAATGCCAAAATACCAAACTCTAGCCACGCTATACCATTTCGGGGTTTCTCACATCAGGATTTCATGATATGCAAGGATGAGGGGCCTCGCATCTAGGATATTCGAGAGTTGAAACTCTAAAGCTCATGTATCCACTAAACTCACTTCGGGGTTTTGTAAGTCGGGATTTCGCGATGTGAGATGACAAGAAGTCTCGCATCTGAGTTTCCCTGGAGCTAAAACTTTGAAGCTCATGTATCCACTAAACTCACTTCAGGGTTTCACAAGTCAGGATTTCATGATGTGCGATGACAGAGGTCTCGCATCTGAGTTTCCCGGGAGCTAAAACTCTGAACCTCCTGTATATACGCTATGATCATTTCGGGGTTTCACAAGTCAAGATTTCTTGATGTGCGATGACAAGAAGTCTCACATATGAGTTTCCCGGGAGCCAAAACTCTGAAGCTCATGTATCCACTAAACTCACTTCGGGGTTTCGCCAGTCGGGATTTCGCAATGTGCGATGACAAGAGGTCTCACATTTGAGTTTCCTTAGAGCCAAAACTCCAAAGCTCCTGTATATACACTATGCTTGTTTCGGGGTTTCTCAAGTCAGGATTTCGCGATGTGCAATGACAAGAAGTATCGCATCTGAGTTTCCTGGGAGCCGAAACTCCGAAACTCATGTATCCACTAAACTCACTTCGGAGTTTCGCAAGTCGGGATTTCACGATGTGAGATGACAAGAGGTCTCGCATCTGAGTTTCTCGGGAGCTGAAACTCTGAAGCTCATGTATATATGCTATGCTCGTTTTGAGGTTTTGCAGGTCGGGATTTCGCAATGTGCAATGACAAGAAGTCTCGCATCTGAGTTTCCCGGAAGCCGAAACTCCGAAGCTCATGTATCCACTAAACTCACTTCGGGGTTTCACAAGTCGGGATTTTACGATGTACGATGACAAGAAGTCTCGCATCTAAGTTTCCCAGGTGTCGAAACACTGAAACACCGTATCTCATCTGCGCTATTATCATTTCGGGGTCTCATACTTCAGGATTTCGTGACTAGCGATTACAAGATAACTTACCCTTAGGTATCCCGGGTGTCAAAACACTGAACCATCAAGACTCTAATCATGCTACACTATTATGGGGTTTCATACTTCAGGATTTCAAAATTAGCGAATACAAGGGAACTGACCCTTGGGTTTCCCAGGTGTCAAAACACCAAATAACCAAGACTTATCCACGCTAGACCTTTTCAGGGTTTCATACATCGGGATTTCGCGATTGGCGAGTACAAGGGAACTTACCCTTAGGTATCCTGGGTGCCAAAACACTGAAACATCAAGACTCTAAACACGCTACACTATTCTAGGGTTTCATACTTTGGGATTTCGCAATTGGCGAATACAAGGGAACTGAACCTTGGGTTTCTCGAGTGCCAAAACACTGAAACACCAAGACTTATCCACGCTAGACCTTTTCAGGGTTTCATACTTCAGGATTTCGTGATTGGCAAGTACAAGGGAACTTACCCTTAGGTATCCCAGGTGCAGAAACACCGAAACACCAAACTCTAGGGGAACCATTCTTGCGGGTGCAAGGTCTCCAGACTTAGACCATAAAACCCTTCAATGGATCCTTGGGTAATTATCACCAGGCTTGGGGACATGACTGAAAGGCCTTCCTTAACTTATCGAGATATGAACTCTGTGACAGGGGCGAGGTAATCTTATATATTTACTTAAATAGTAGTCCTTTCAAGGAACTCACTTCGGCTCTGGAATAGTGAGGGAACCTTCCCAGAAGGAGGTGCCTTCGAGGAAATCCAACCAAGACATCATGTGAGTTAAGTGTAGGGGACAATTCTCCCAAGGATGGACTCAAAATCGGAACTTGTTCAGTATATACATATATATCTATAAACTGAATATGGTCATACAAGTATAAGCATGCATCCATTATTTCCAATCAAAACACCAGGCAGACATTTCTATATAGAAACCATTTATGAGTGTACAACCATGAGCATGAATTCCAGGAATATTTAATTTAAAATACAAGACATAAACACTTATTAGAAAACACCAGGTGTAATGTAACTGCTGAGAGGGGTGCTCATTTCCACCCAACCATAGGCTCAGCGACTCCCAACGAATTTACCACTAACCACCCCTGAGCTAGACCACAATGCTTTGAGACTCAGTCTCTTAATTCCCACTCGTCGAAAGTCCAGGACGAAGGTTACTCTCCTTCTCCTCTGCTCATGACTCACTGTATTTCCCAGAGTTCCTCTGGTTCTCCTTTTGAAATTCATGTCACGTGTGTGTGTCTGTCTACCCTTCTCCCCCCTCCTTCCACACTTCTTTCCTCCTACGAGGTTGTGTATGGAAGTAAATTCCCTATCCGATGGTCAGGTATGAGAGCTTATACGGATGGGTGGTTCACCCCATCCCTTCATTTACTCTTGAAGAGCCTCCCCACCTACCATCCGGGCAGGTAATTCATTTCGGGGTCTGAGAGTGAGCTTTGGTTTTCCTGAGCACGTACAAACCAATACGGTTTTGGTTCAGTGGAAGTTAACGCAACCACTCCCAGCCCCTTCCACCACCTCTCATTAGCCATCGTGGTCTCTTTTTAGCACATCCCCCTCTCAGCAGTCATGCAACATATATTCATACATCATTTACATTCCTCAGACCTTTTATACTAAGGTCCGTTAAATCAATCATTCACAATCTTTGATTTTGCCATAGTTCTTGGCCAGTATAGTTATTTTCACAGACTAGGGGAAACAAGGTGTTACACTTCTAGACTTTAATCTCCAAGTGATTTCTTCTTCTTTTATCACTTGATTGTATTATTTGTGTATCTTTTGTTCGGACATTATATGGCTTTGTTGGATTTCTTTTCTCTCCATTTCCCCTTGAATATTTTCTAGTTGAAGTTTTTTTTATTTAATCTTGATCTGAATCAGATTCGAGGATGTTTTGGCCCAGGATTTGAGTAGTTCTTTCACCAACTTCATCTTTTGTTCCCATATGTAGACCGAAGATTCAAAGATCCATTGGTTCCAGGATTGTGAAATAGAGGATAAAAATTATGGTTGATCCATCCACAAGGGGTTGAATCTGAAGTGGTAGGGCCCCAATTTTTTTTTGATTCAAATACTAAAGAGATAGGTTGGTGATCCGATCATGCCCATGGGAGGATCATTAAAGAGGATTTTTCTAGATGAGATAGAAAAGAGATACTTATTAAGAACCGGTCAAGCTTGGACACTATGTGGCCTAGACTAGCTCTTATGTTGTTCCAGGTATACATACCTTTGGAGGGGGAAACATCGAAGAGGTCCGGATCTAAGATTAGATCATTTATTTTTTCCAAAATTGGTCTCTCGCAATGGATCCCCCTCGCTTTCCTTTTAACCCTCTTATAGTATTGAAATCCCCAGCTATAATCAAGTTTTTGGGGGGATTAATTTTGGCCAGATCCTGGAGGGAGCTCCAGCACCCAACTTTTTCCAAGTAATTGTTTGGAATATAGGCATTGATAATTGAATCAAGCATACTTGTGGATTTCTTAGTTAGAGATACCATCATCTAGAACTGGGACTGTAGATGCTCCTCCAACTTGAATTCTTTTATGATTGTGTCGATTCCTCTCGAGGCACCTCTAGAACTGATTGCTTTTCCTTCCCCTTTTTTCCAATTTTTTTGTATTTCTTGGAGGGTTTCCAGATCCCTCATTTTTGTCTCTTGTATTAGAAGGATTGAAGGGTTTTCCTTTTTTATTATCTTTCAAACTTCTTCTTTTTTATCCCTACTTCTTATTCCTTTGTAGTTCCAAGAGACAACTTTCACCATTTATCAGAGGGTTTTTGGGGGGGGGCTTTAGAGGGCTAAGATGTTACTCCCTTATGATGGGTTGACTTGTTTTTCCCTGATTTACTCTCTTTTCTTAGTGCTTCCTCTACAATTTTTTGAATGCCTAATTCCTTATCTCTTTCTGAATTTGATTCCCTTTTGTTTCTAGGAGATTTTCTTCCTGCTTTTTCTATTGTGGCTAGATGGTTGACCTCTAGGTCTGAATCACTATCAGAAGTTTCCTGTCTCTCTTCCTCAGAAAAAATAGGGATCTCTGGAGGAGGGTTTGGAATATATTTTGTTGTGGTTTCCCCACTTGTTACCGAGATTTCTTTTTCTTTTCCTTTTCTAATTTCTTCTTCTGTGTCTTCCTGTCTCCTTTTTCCATTTTCTTCCTGGCATTCCCTAACATATTCCATGTTATCTTCTATTGAAATTCCAACATGCATGTTGTGACTTGATTCTCCTTTCTGGGGGGAGCTTGGGGGCATTTCTCTCAAGCCTATGGATTTTTCTCCTTGCCCTTGTGGGGGGTTCATGGTTGTTTTCCCATTAGTTTTTTTCCTTTTCATTTGTTTCCATTGGTTCTTTTTCGAATCTTGCAACTGTAATTCTTTATCTTGTGGGAATATTTTTTAGAAATGGCCATATTCATGACAATATTTGAATTTGAAAGGGATTTTCTCATAATCGACCTGTTGTACATAAGACCATTTATCCAGAGTCAACTGGATTTCTTCTGGGAGACATTTTTCTAGATCCACTTCCACATAGAGTCTGGCACAATCTTGAATCTCTTATCATGGTTCATCACGATCAATGTATTTCCCTAGTGAGTTTCCTATCTTTCTTATGGTTTCATCATTCCAGCAATGAATATGGAGGAACGACAGCCTTACCCAGACAAGGACTACTGAAGGGATATAATTTTTTGGGTTGAATTCTAGGGTTTATTTATTGACATGCATTCCTCTTGAGCCCATGAAATAAGGTCCTCTTAGTAAAATTAGATCCCTATCTTCTTTTTTTTCAAATAGAAAGGCAAAGAGACCCTTACCACAAAAGGTCATAGACATTTGTCCCTGGATCAATTTTCGCCAGTTTAGATCTAGCCAGTGATGCATGGCTTTGGGGGAGGGCCAAAACCCCGTGAACTTCCCTATCAATCCATTTTCATCTATTCTAAGAGATAGCGAACGATCTAAAGAAGGATGAACAACCACCTTAGGGATCTCTTCCGGTTTTTTTTACGAATCTAGATGGAGCTGCCTTAGGGGTCCTTGCGTAGGAGGAGATTAAGGCATGAAGATTTGAAGATGAAGAACCTAGAGGGGGATCCCCCCCTTAGAGTGGTCCATTCTCATCCCACACGAGGGTGTGTGGATCTGATTCTGTGTGAAGATGAAACCAAAGTCTCTAGAAAACCCTAGCAGAGCAAAAAAAAAAAAAAATTATAGTTTTTGATCTTGATAGAGAAGGTAAAAAATTGTAAAAGGTATTATTACTAAACATGTTTTTATATACTATGTTCCAATAATTACCAAATTAATTTGTTTTTCTATATTTACTTTCATGTACATTTAAAAAAAAAATTGTGATTTTTCATTTTTCGGGAATGTTATGAAAATTTCAAGCGACAAACGAGGGGGAAAGCCAATACATGCCAGTAGGGATGTCCAAAAAAGTGTACAGGTAGATGGTAAAATAAATTGACATAATTGCATCACAGGAGGATGCATCCCAACAACAATGTGCATCATAGGTATGCGATTGTTAATTTATTATTTTATGTACATCGAATTTATTTATCATATTAAATACTATGATTCAATTTTTTTTTTTTGCAGAAAAGAAAAAAAATGGAACCCAATCAGCACATAAGACAGGTTGATGAGGAAGAAAATGGTTGATCTCAAAGTTTGTGAGTACTTGCCTTTTCGACATTACTTAAGTTTTCATATTTGTTGTGATATTTTTATTTAAATAATTAACTTACATTGGTCCATGGATGTCTTCCAATAGGTTCTAGCATACAAAGAATATCCAACCAAGCAATTGATCAACATTGGGTTAATTGAGGGTTGTGAGTATAAGTTGAAGTGTCAAGGTTTAATTGAACAATTTGTAAGTAGTCATGTTGTTTAATTTCCCTTTTTTTATAATTAATGGAACAATAAGAATCCTTTATATTAATTATATCGACTATGCTTCGTCATGGCATATTAAACATGCAGGAAACAAAGTATGGAGAGGATTCAACAAAATATCTTTTGTTACAAAACATTAGGAAAAGCTTCAAAAGCATGTGTATGGTTTATGAAACACTCATTGCTATGGTATGCTTTGTTATTTACACAATCATGTTTATTCCACTATATTATAAATGTAGATTTACTTATTACACTTTATTTCTATGTTTGTAGATGGAACATGAGAAGTTCGAACATAAAAAACAAGTCAAGCAAGAAAACATATGTTTAAATAACCAAAGTACAATATTGCCTACAACTTATCAATAAATGAGGGATGCACATAGCTCGAGTAATGATAGCAGTTCAAGTGATGAATGACAATCAATATAATTGAATGTTACTGCAAGTTGTATGTTTTGAAATATCGGTCTATAAAAATTTGGGATTTCGCTTAATGTAATGGACATAATGTCCCAATTGCATGAGGATGTGTTACCAATAAGTGTAACAATTACATATTGGTTCCATTTTTATTATTGTGGACCTTTACGTTGTCCCATTTTGTATGACCATGGGTCTCTTATTCATATATACTAAAATGGGTTTGTTATTTTATTGCATTGTCAAATGTTGTCAAATGTTGTGTTGTTGATTAATTAATATGTAAATGATTTACATTGTTTCAAATATTATTAATTAATATGTGAATGATTTACACGGTTGCAAATAATTGATTAATTAATATGTGAATGATTTACATTGTTACAAATAACTAATTAATTAATATGGTAACGAATTACATTGTTGCAAATAATAGAGGTGTAATCTGTTGGATAAGGCATTAAAATGAAATCATTATATAAAAATGCAATAATAGAAGTATTAAAAACAACATTATTATAAAAAATATTTGTAAAAAAGAATCAATTAAAATATATACATATCAGTGCATTCTTATGAACTCACAAAATGGTGCCTGAAATAATATAGAAATCAATGCTTTGTATGGGGTTATACGCATTGCTTCATATTAATCATATTGAAGAAAAGATACATATTAATTATACTGAAGCATCGGTGCATTAAACGTGTGATAATATATAACATTGTAAATTTTTATAGTGGACATGTGATAAATACGGATTGGTTCTTTAAATATAATAACACAATTAGTGTTTTAAATAACATAAATGCATCAATGCTTTAAATAAAATCAATACACCAATGCTTTATATGTAATAAAATAACGGGTTCTTCAGAACAAAGGATGATGCAAAAATCTCACCTCAGATATTCAAAATTTTAGTACCTTTCATTGCACATGGTAATACAGGCATCAAACTATATGAATTATACAAGCATCGAGATAGACATAAAATACAAGAACATTGGTGCTACATAAAACAAAATGAGAATTCAAGGCATAAGAACTATAAATTCGTCGATGCCTTTTCGTCCTATGTACACACCAGGGTAGTGATGCAATGGTGAATTGACGCATTTTTGTCATATGTACGCAGTAGGACATTTCATGTAATGGCATATCGGTGCATTTTTGTTTTATGTACGCACTTGGAATTTATGTAATGGCGCACCAATGCATTTTTTTTTTATGTACAGTCCAGATCATTTTATGTAAGTTCATTCTGGTGTATTTTATGTTTATATATGCACCGGGGTGTTTTATGTAGTGGTGTACTACTGTATTTTGACAATAAAAGCAACGAACGAAAAAAAATAAAAAAATTATATATATATATATCCACTACAACCTCAGACCACCCAAATTTTTTTAGTTATATGGAACATTCGTTAAAACCTCCACAACCAATAGAGGAGGTTGTAGTAGAGGATTTTTTGAAAAACAAAATAAAAAAATTGTAACACTAAAAACCTCCACTGGAAGGTGTTATCCTTGTAGTGTGTATAGACAGTTCATTCTAGAAGAAAACAAAGTAAAGAAGCAGTTGGAGTAGGGTGTGATTCGACCAAGTATCTCACTTTGTGGGTGACCCATCATAATTTTTCCCAAGAAAGACGGGACTTGGAGAATGTGTATCAATTACAAGGCATTGAACAAGATTACACGGAAGAATCGGTACCCTCTGCCTAGGATCGATAATCTCTTGGAACAAATGCAACATGCCAAGTACTTCATTAAGTTGGATTTGAAATCAGGATATCACTAGGTACAATACAAAGAAGAAGATACCTGGAATACTTCCTTCAAGACAAGGCAAGGTTGGTATGAGTGGTTTCTTATTCCATTCAGTTTATGCAACGCACCAACTACATTTATGAGACTAATGAATGATGTTTTATGCCCTTATCTAGATTCATTTGTTATTGTCTATTTGGATAATATGTTGGTTTATATTACTACTGTAACGTCCCCACTATAATCCCTAGTGTAATTAATGCTTAATGTAGATTTGAAATGTGGCCACGACCAAGTGATGTAAGTGTGAATTGCATTTCTGAATTTAATAAATAAAATGTGATGCCAGTTGTTGGGGCATATGGATAGAGATGGGGGATGATTAATCCACAAGATAGGGGAATGTATAATAAAGGGGTCCAAGGGGGAATTACCCATGTCTATTAATTCAACCCGCTTCCTAAATTTACCATTGGTATATGAACCTTCTAATTTTATGATTGAGTGTCCATGAATCCAATCATTGAATGCATGTAAGAGGGTGATTGTGAGAGGTCACATCCCATAGTTATTGTGAGCATGGGGGTTGAGTAAAAACATTTTGGGGAAGAGTGTAATTCAATCAAGTAAGAAACAAGAGAAAATTGTGCATGGGTAGTTATAATATCCTTGGGAGAGTCATGTTTGGCATGAATAACAAGCAGAGAAAAACAAAGAAGAGCATTGGAGCTGGAGAAACCATGGAGGGATAATTCTGGAGCATGTTGGATCATTTCTGGAATGTATTGGGAGTAGAATATTGAAGAGTTGGGTTCTTAGGCCTGAAGAGTGAACTCTTGTGTGAGTTCCACTATAACAACAAGTGACAGTTGTTGTTTCCTAGTAGTTTTCCTAGCACTGATCTCCCTTGAATTTATCTGTAGTGATATTCCTCATTACTTGTGCTATATAGAGACCCTAATAAATGAATGGGGTACCTAATGGAATAAAAGTAGTGAATGGGTACATTCCTTGGATTGGGAAGGTCGACAGGAAGAGAGCTGGTGGAAAATAGATATAGTTGTAGGAGAGTAACAATGGGTAGTGGGATTTTTTGAGCTATGAGTGGAGAGTGAGAGACCACCATCTTTTGTGGATTACTAGCCCTGGCTTAGGGGTGACTTGTTATTGAGATCTGAAACAACAAGTCTATGGTTGGGTGGAACATCCATCCCAAACAACTGGTTGCACAACTATTTTAAAAGATAAGTATTTCATATGTTTTATGTGTTATATAATGATATTAATGGTTGTGCATTCACTCTGTGTTTAATAAGGATTTATATGTTGTTGTATTGAGTTATTTAAGTTGCATTCATGTCAATTTTAGCATGTTGTAGATGAATTTAATTAATGGTATTAGAAAATAGTTAATTGTGTGTGTACTTCGTAGATGCTAAGCTACAAGAAATTAGTTAGCAGAAATTATATTTCTATTGTATAAGTATTTCCACATGTAATGGACCTCATCTGGGATGGGGAACATTATAGTTTGGTATCAAGTATTTTGGTTCAACACTTGACCCATATGGGACAAGAACTAGTGAGAATTTGGGCAAATTTGTTGTTACATATTTCAATTTATGACGAATTTGGGGGAAAATAGTGAAACATCATAGCTAGATCCCAAAATTCATGAGCAAATTCAAGTTTTAGATGCCTCAGTATTGTCGAAGATATGATCTGACGTGTCAATCTACATGTTGCAAAGTTAAATTCAACCTATAAGGCTGAAATTTATGTTTTAATGGTGACTGAAGAAGTCGAGGGAAGTTTGGTGAATCAACGACCAATATCATGGTTGATTTTAAGATCAATGGCCCATATTCATCATGAGTTGATTAAAACCTTACAAGTTTTTTAGAGTTTTTCAAAAAGAATCCAATCAACGACCATGATTCATTTTTGCAGATTGGCAAAGTTAAAGAATTAGCAATCGAGATTCATCGACGGAGTTGGGAAAATTTTGGTGAGTCAATGGTCAATATATTTTTTAATGGGAGATCGACGACCCATATTCATGTGGGATTTCTTCAAAAAATTCTGAGTGTTGCAGTTTTCCAAGAGAAATTTCCGTTGGTCGATAGTTGGGTTGGTGAGATATGCAAAAGTATTTGGTTCTATCCAAGAGAATTCACCAATCATCAATGGTCGAATCAATGAGATTAGCAAAGTGTTTCATTTGTAGGAGAAAAATTTCGATCCCCGATCGTCGATGATTAGGGGTTGATAGAATTTGGCGAAAGGTTTCATGCATCCAAAAGAAACAGTTGATCATCGATGGCCAATGATCGAAAGTTGGCCAATTTAGTAAGGTGTTCAATTGTCCAAGATAAGTTTTCAATTATTGATGAAGGAAAGGGGATGATGATGTGTCTTTCCACATCAACGTCCATGTGTCTTGCCACATCAACATCCACATGTCATGCCACGTCATCTAGAGTGCCATGTCATGCCACATCAGCGAAAGTGTCATGTCCATGACCATGTTTCATGACATGTTAGCATCTACATGTCATTCCAGATCAACATAGTTGTCATGTTAGCCAAGAGATGGTCGATGGTCGAATATCGAGGTTCAATGGAATTCGTAAACAAGTTGGTTACCAATAAAATTCATCGATGGTCGATCGTCAATAATTGAGGTTCGATGAGATTTGTGGGAAAAAAATGGTTTGCTAAAAGAAATGGTCGATGGAAGATGGAAGATGATCGGGGTTCAAGGAAATTGATGAGAAAGTTTGGTTCACCAAAGGAATTAGTTGGTCGTCGATGATTGATATAGTGTTGTAAAATCAATGGTCTAGATTGCTTGAAGCTGGCAATCGATGGTGGAGATTCATCTGTAGGCCCAGGGAAGGTTTAGCAGATCAATGGTTAAGATTTATTATGAGAGATCACACATCCTAGTAAAACCCTAGGACTTAGTGAGATGTCACCCATCCCAATACTACTCTAGCCCAAGCACACTCAACTATGGATTTCTAATGGGATATGTTGCATTAACGTGGTAGACATGTACATAAGAACACCAGGAAATCATTACACGATGGATGTAATTAATAAATGGAGATGGATTTACATTATATTCCCCATCAAAAGGGTAAATATCATGGTTTATAAAAACCATAGAATCGAAAATGTTGATTCGATGAAAAAGGTGGATGGCCACTGAGATCCACTTGAATCAATCCCCCCCGTTAGAAAGAAATGGTCCCCATTGCATCAAATTCCCTCAGTATATGGGATAAATTTTGTTGAATCTGAACCTTGGTGAGTCGCTTTCCTCGTTGAAGTAGTTTTCCTATTTGTAGTTGGAATTATCTTGTTGAAGGATGTCATGAACATGTTGTTGGAGGGGCTGGATCTGTTCAAAAAATATGGTTGCATGATTGTTGGGATCCACTTTTCCCATATTTTCCACTATACAAATGCATTCATCATTACACCTTTTCCTGCATTTTTCCAATAAAATACTTCTCATTATACCATAAACCACCATTATCTGTCATCATTCACAATTATATATATAGTGTGGTTAATACATTGTTTTTTGTGTTTTTAGTGACTAAAATATGATTATATCATGATTTATTGATGACGGTTTGTGAAGTGTGATTCTTGTACTAGCAGGATCAGTATTCCCATACCATTACTGTAGTTCAACATTCCCGCATCAACACTGCCATTTTGGTACCTGTCATTGTTTGTCATATTCACACGTTTCTAGGAAAAGTCGGGGACATGAGTTTACTCTATAGCAGTGTTGACATGAAGACACATGAGTAATAATTCACCCAGGTCACACATGTGAACCTCTAGATTAGGTCCAATAATTTAGTGGAAATTAACAAAAGTTCCAGACAATTGACTTGCGCCTTGATTTCCATGCAAATAAAGACAAATATGAAGAATCCATAACATGGGTTTTGTTCTTAACACAGTAATTTGGTCATCAATAGCACCATTTTAAAAATAAAGACATGGTTTGCGATATATGGTGTGTTCTTCATTAGAAATCTTCTCAAGTTGCGCCTAGATCTATGTTTTGACACATCTTCAAGTTAATGAACGAATTACAATTTAGATCAATTGGAAGGTTTCACAAATGGACTACGAGATCAAACCTGATACGATTGTTTTAAAAAAAAAAATTAACTAGGTGGGTAGAATCAAACCCAATTCGATCTGTTTGTTATGTTAATTATTTTTCTATTGTTCATGTTCATTAATTGTGGAGGTTGTTTTTATATATGCTTTGTAATAGAGGAGGGGGGAAGAAAAAATACGTAGAATTTGATAGGGAGATGATTTTTTTGTAACCAAAGTTTGAAAATAAATGAGAATGAGATCTAGTTGATTTGTTGCAAATACGTTATCTTGAGATCGTAGTGAGGAGCGTGGATCAGTCGGGAAGGGGCCTTCGACCAAATAATGCCCTGGTGATTTCTTTGTTATAGCAATTATTTTTTTTTTTGATTTGTTTGGTTTCCTTTTGTGTGCTATTTTCTCCATAGTTAATTTCAATTATGCATTGTTATTGATTTAATTTGGAGAGTGGACTTCAAAAAATATCACACGAAATGAATACAATTCTTCGTCACAGCACAACCCATTCCTAGCACGCTTCTTATTCTCACACAAATTTGCTTAACTCTGCACTGTTGATTTTCTTTGCAAGTCACTTGAGCTCATTGATCCTTAATCCAATACTTCCCTCACTCTGTATTTTCGATTTACATCTCTGCACCTCTACGCTATTTCTCATCTGACTCATTAAACACTACATATTGTATTACTTACATTTCTAACTTTCATCTTGTGATACACATGAGTTTTCATATAAATTGAATGGTATGTTTGTTGTTACGTATGTTGTGAATACGTAGGAATTTGGTTGTTGACTCCACCTGCAAGTTGTTATTATGTAATATTTCAATGTTCACATTTGTTTCTATTATATTTAAATCATTACATTGTTATATACATCACTGTTTCAATCTACCTGGTTGTTGTTTCTTATTGTTTTGATTATTATATTACATGCACATTATTAATTGCTATCTAGTCTTGTTTCTTATCATACATATTGCTTATATATTGTTGTTTACATTGTTATATATTTCTATTGTTTATTTATACATGTTTTTGTATTAGTATTGTATATATATTTTTATTGTTGTATACATCGGTTTGTTATAATAGTTTATTGTGTTGTTACTTGTATATTATTTCATTATTTTATTTACAAATTGTTCTAAATTGTCATGTTACCTTGTTATATTACAGACATGTATATATTATAACTTGTTATATTGTATTATGCATATATAGATTGTGGTATAAATAAGAACACATTGTGAGATGGATTATTGTATAGAGTGACTTGATTCTTCTACATAGAACCAAACTAATCCCATACTTACACATATTTCACTTTATATTATCGAGTGTATCTTTTCTTGAGGAAAACTCTATAAAGAGTGTCTCTGTGAAGTATTTACGTTACTTTATTTTGTTGATATAGGGTTAATTAGGATTTTGGTGTATTTTCTTTTAAAATTGGTAAATTCCCCTTTAGGTCAGTAGCACACATACTTGAGGGTTTGAATAACTGATCTGGATTATTTTCAACACAAAATGAGAGTGGAGATATAATAAAGAAATGTACAAAGATATCTCAGATATCCAATAATATAACAAAAATGTATCAGAGAGGCAACCATAAACACAGAGATACAATAATACACAATTTCTATTAATGAGCGAAAATGTACAAAGACTGTAAAAATACAGAATGAAAGACTAACTAGAATGGTGGCAACTTATCTCTGAGAAGATATGTGATGGCTACATGCATTCACAAGAATATGATTGTTACAATCAGGCTCCAAAGGCCTTTTTAACATAAGTAAAATCCAAAACCCTAACCCCAGAAGATGAAAATCCAAAATGTTTGTAGGCCTCGATGGGGGTAGTCGATACGTCAACTTCCTAGGGGAATACCTTTTGCATATGATCTACATTTGGGGCGCTTGATACACCATTGGAAATTTCTAACCGAGAAGAATGACTTTCGACTGGGTCAAGAAAGTGCCTTTTCCATTCTCTTGGGCCCTAAATCCCCAAAAAACATCGTTTAGGGCCTAAAAACGGCCCCAGAAGTTTGGGACCTGAAAAATTGTCGAGAAACTGCCAAGATGGAAAATTGTTTTTTGAGCCACTAGAACAAGTGGCTGGCCACTAATATCCACCTGGATCAATCCTCCCTCCTTAGGAAGAAATGGTATACATTTCGTTGAGTTCCAAGGGGATAGGGCGAAGCGTTTGTTGAATCTAAACCTTGATGAGCTATTTTCCTTGTTGGAAAAGTTTCATTGATTAGCTTGTTTAAGGTTGTCACGAACCTATGGTTGGAAGGGTTGGACCTTTTTAACTAGTCTGGATACATGAGATGACTATGTGTAGAAGGAATCTTTGCACTTTGTTTCATCCTTGTTGACATGCTTCTGTTGGATAGAAGGTTCTTGGGCTGAGGTTGTAGTGGTTGCAGTGTCCTTTTGTTCACCTTTTGAATAGATTGTGAAGAAGCTAAATTTTCTAGTATGAGATACTACCTTGCGGCATTGTTTAGGTGGGACAATAGTTGGAACTACTTTTGGTATTTTGTAGAGATGACCCCTGAGAGTAACAATGACATTACGGGGTCGAGACTCATAAACATCTTGGCGCTTCCACATATATGGTTGTCCCAAGAGAACATCACAGACATCCACCATGGAAACATCACAGAATACCTCATCCTTGAAGGGTTGGATGTCATATGACAATCGACACTGTTGGTTGACATGGAGATCTCGTCCCTGGAAAAGCCACCCAATGTTGTATGGCTACGAGTGTGGTGTTTTCGACAATCCCAACTATTTGACGACCTCTGTTGAGATGAGGTTCTTTTGGATTCAGCTATCAACAATAAAACACAGCGGGGTCCCCTTCACCCACATCTGTGCATGAAAAAGGTGTTGCCCCTCTTCAGTATCTATTGGTTCTTATGGTTGAATTGTTGCAATCACGACAACAGAAGTGGGATCTACGTCAATGATCTATCTTCTATCAGTATTTTGTGAATCATATTATAAATCAGGGTTTGACTCCTTGTATTTGATCTTGGCCACCAATGACTTTTTTGAGTGACATTCATCGGTGTTGTGCCAGGGGATTTTTTGGAAATCACACCATTTTCCAGTGTCCTTCTTCATCTTTCTGTTACCCTTATTTTCTTGTGGCTTGGACTGGTTTTCTGAAGATTGGTTGTTAGGGTTGTCTTTACCATACTTTGGTTGTTGCAGATTTGCATGACCAAACTCCCACTTGTTCTGGTGCTTAAATTTCTTCTCAATTTTAACAACATATCAATAAGCAACACCGAGTGATGAAATGTCAAGAAAATGAATTTCAATTTGGATGTATCTGTGTAGAGCCCCACACTATTTCAGAACCAAATTTCACTCAAAGTCTTTGATACCCATCTTGGTGTGCAAGGTATGAAATATATTGGTGAACTCAGACATTTCTTGGCCCCTCTCTTGACGCAGTGTGGTCCATCTCAGGTATTGTTATTCATAGTTTCAAACAGGGTAATATTATTCCTTGACCGCATCCACAAAACAATTTCAAGTGGGATCGACCCCATATATTCAAGACTCCTCTGTGGAACTTTTCTCCTAGTAATTTTCCCACCAATGTTTGACATGGGGGAGAGCCTTGAGTGTGAAGGTGACATTTTCCCTATCGTAAAATTGTGAATAGAGAAATAACCTTCTAGTAGATTTAACAATTTGTCTAGGGCATCTGCATCTATCTTTCCTTCAAATACGGGAATATCAAAATTAACTAGTACCTTAAAAGGAAAGGTTCCTCCAAAGTGGATACTTCATGAAGACACGCTTGTTTTTATCGGCAACCTTTGAAGGATGTGGGAAAAATTCTCCATCATTTTGTCCCTCTGTTGCGTGAGAGATTTCTCAAGCAACAAATTAATATAATCTTCTGCTCCATCATTTTTATCTTCTTCCGCCATGGAGGGTTTATTGGGGGTGCAAGAGAGAGTTTACTCAAGAGAGACAAGATCGAGACCCAACTTTCTATACTCAAACCTCGTCGAGGACATGCACTGAAAAATGATCAAGATCATCCTGCTCTGATACCACTGATCTTGATTATTTTCGACACGAAATGAGAGCGGATATATAATAAAGAAATGTACAAAGATATATCAGATATCCAATAATATAAAATAAATGTATCAGAGATGAAACCATAAATACAGAGATAGAGTCATACATAGTTTTTATTAATGAGAAAAAATGTACAAAGACTGTAAAAATACAAAGAGAACGACTCGCTAGAATGGTGGCAGCTTATCTCTGAGAAGAGATGTGATGGATACTCGCATTCAAAATAATATGGTTGTTACAATCAAGATCCAAAGGCCTTTTTAACATAAGTAAAATCCAAAACCCTAACCCTGGAAGATGAAAATCCAAAAGGTTTGCAGGCCCCAATGGGGTTAGTTGATACGTCAACTTATTGCATACGATCTTTGTTTGGGGCACTCGATACATCATTTGAAAGTTCTAACCAAGAAGAAAAAATATCGACTAGCACAAGCAATGTTTTCAAATAGTCTCTTGGGCCTCAAATCCCCAAAAAACATTGTTTAGGGCCTCAAAACAACCCCGGAATTTTGGGACCCAAAAAACTATCGAAAAACTGCCAAGGTGGAAAAACTATTTTTCGAGCAAGTGGAATAGGTGGGTGGCCACCGATATCCACCTGGATCAATAGTCCCTCCTTAGGAAGAAATGGTCTCCATTATGTTGAGTTTCCAAGGGATAGGGGGAAGCGTTTGTTGAATTTGAACCTTGATGAGCTATTTTCCTTGTTGGAGAAGTTGTGTTGTTTAGCTTATTGAAGGTTTTCATGAACCTATGGATGGAAGGGTTGGACCTTTTTAACCAGTCTGACTACATGAGATGATTGTGTGAAGAAGGAATATTTGTGTGTTTTCACATCCTTATCAGCATGCTTCTGTTGAATAGAAGGTGCTTGGGTCGAAGTTGTAGTGGTTGTAGTGTCCTTTTGTTAACCTTTTGAATAGATTGTGAAGAAGTTGAATTTTGTAGTATGAGATACTACCTTGCAAAACTGTTTAGGTGGGACAATAGTTGGAACTACTTCTGGTATTCTGTAAACATGGCCCCTGAGAGTAACAATGACACTACGAGGTCGATACTCATAAACAACATGGCGCTTCCACATATATGGTTGGCCCAAGAAAAATTCAAAGACATCCAGCGGGGAAACATCACATAATACCTTATCCTTGAAGGGATAGAATTTGTATGACAATCGACACTGTTGGTTGAAAAAGAGATGTCATTCCTAGTGAAGCCACCCGATGTTGTATGGTTGTCGGTGTGGTGTTTTTGAAAATCCCAACTATTTGACGACCTCTGTTGAGATGAGGTCCTTTTGGCTTCTGCTATCAATGATAAAATGCAGTAGAGTTTCCTTCACCCACATATTTGAATGAAAAAGGATCTCCCACTCTTTAGGATCTATTGGTTCTTCTGGTTGAATTGTTCCAGTCACGACAATAGCAATGGATCTACGTCGATGATCTCTCTTCTATCAATATTTTTTGAATCAGATTATGAATCAGGGTTCGACTCCTTATCTTTGATCTCGGCCACCAATGACTATTTTCAATGCCATTTATCGGTGTTGTACCAGGGGATTTTGTGGAAATCGCACCATTTTTCAGTGGCCTTCTTCGTATTTTCGTTACCTTTCTTTCCTATGGCTTGGACTGGTTTTCTGAAAGTTGGTTGTTAGGGTTGTATTTACCATACTGTGGTTGTTGCGGATTTGTAGACCCGAACTCCCCCTTGTTTTGGTGCTTGAATTTCTTCTCGATTTTAACAACATATCGATAAGCAACACCAAGTGATGAGATGTCTAGAAAATCCATTTCATTTTGGATGTATCTGTGTAGAGCCCCACGGTATTTTAGAACCAAATGTCGCTCAAATTATTTGATACCCGGCTTGGTGTGCAAGGTATGAAAGGTATTGGTGAACTCCAACACTTCTTGGCCCCTCTCTTGACGCAGCATGGTCCATCTCATGTATTGTTCTTCACAGTTTCAAATAGGGTAATATTGTTCCTTGACCGCATCCAATAAATAATCCCAACTGAGATCGACCTCATATATTCCAGACTCCTCTATGGAAATTTGGTCCTAGTAAATTTCCCACCAATATTTTACATGGGGAGAGCCTTAAGGAGTGCGAAGGTGATCTTTTCCCTGTCAGAAAAATTTTGAACAGAGAAATAACCTTCTAGCAGATTTAACCATTTGTCTAGGGCATCCGCATCTATTTGTCCTTCAAATATGGGAATATCAAAATTAACTTATACTTTTAAAGGTGGGGTGCCTACAAAGTGGTCGCTTGATGAAGACGCACATGTTTTTATCGATAGGCATTGAAGGATGTGGGAAAAATTCTCCATCATTTTGTCCCTCTGTCACGTGAGAGATTTCTCAAGCAACAGATTAATAGAATATTCTTCTCCGTCATTTTTATTTTCTTCTTCCATGGAAGGTTTCTTGGGCATGCGAAAATGATTTTCCTCAAGAGATACAAGCTCAAGACCCAACTTGCTATACTCGAACCTCGTCGGGGACATGCACTGAAAAATGATCAAGAGCAACATGCTCTCATACCACTGATTCGGATTAGTTTCGGCACGAAATGAGAGAAGAGATATAATAAAGAAATGTACAGAGATATATCGGATATCCAATAATATAACATAAATGAATCAGATATGAAACAATAAACACAGAGATACAGTAATACACAATTTATACTAATGAGAGAAAATGTACAAAGGCTATAAAAATACAGAGTGAAAGACTCGCTAGAATGGTGGCGGCTTATCTCTGAGAAGAGATGTGATGGCTAATCGCATTCACAAGAATATGATTTTTGCAATCAAACTCCAAAGGCATTTTTAACATAATTAAAATAAAAACCCCTAATCCCTTAAAATAAAAATCCGAAAGGTTTGTGGGCCCTAATGGGGTTAGTTGATACGTCAACTTCCATGGGGTGTAACTTTTGCATACAATTTCTATTTGGGGCACTTGATACGTCATTGAAAAGGTATAATCAGGAAGAATGACTTTTGATTAGCCCAAGGAAGTGCCTATTGCAACCTCTTAGGCCCCAAATCCCCAAAAAACGTGGTTTAGGACCTCAAAATGGCCCCAGAAGTTTGGGACCCAGAAAACTGTCGAAAAACTGCCAAGGTGGAAAATTGTTTTTTGAGAAAATGGAATAGGTGGATGGCCACCGATATCCACTTGGATCAATCCTCCCTCCTTAGAAAGTAATCATCTCAATTTCGTTGAGTTCCTAGGGGATAGGGGGAAACGTTTGGTGAATTTGAACCTTAATGAGCTATTTTCCTTCCTGGAGAAGTTGTGTTGCTAAGCTTGTTGAAGGCTATCACGAACTTGTGGCTGGAAGGATTGGACCTTTTTAATCAATCTGGTTACATGAGATGATTGTATGCATAAGTAATCTTTGCGCTTTATTGCATCTTTTTCGACTTGCTTCTATTGGATAGAAGGTGCTTGGGCCAAGGTTGTAGTGGTTGCAGTGTCCTTTTGTTCACCTTTTGAATAGATTATGAAGAAGCTGAATTTTGTAGTATGAGATACTACCTTGCCGCACTGTTTAGGTGGGGAAATAGTTGGAACTACTTCTTATATTATGTAGAGATGACCCCTCAGAGTAACAATGATACTACAGGGTCGAGTCTCATAAACAGAATGGATCTTCCATAGATATGGCCAGCCCAAGAGAACATCACAGACATGCATCAGGGAAAAATCACATAATACCTCATCCTTGAAGGGATGGATGTCATATGACAATCGACATTGTTGGCTAAGATGAAGATCCCATCCCTAGTGAAGCCACCCAATGTTGTATGGTTGCGGGTGTGGTGTTATCGACAATCCCAACTGTTTGACGACCTCTTATGAGATGAGTTTCTTTTGTCTTCTGCTATCAACGATAAAATGAAGCAGGGTCCCTTTCACACACATCTGTGAATGAAAAGGTGCTCCCCCTCTTCTGGATCTATTGGTTCTTTTGGTTGAATTATTGTGGTCGCAACAATAGTAGTGGGATCTGTGTCGATGATCTGTCTTCTATTAGTATTTTTTGAATCATATTCTAAATTAGGGTTCGACTCCTTATCTTTGATCTCGACCACCAACGACTTTTTTGAGTAACATTCATCAGTGTTATTCTAGGGGATTTTGTGGAAATCCCACCATTTTCCGGTGTCCTTCTTCATATTTCCATTACCCTTATTTTCCCGTGGCTTGGAATGGTTTTCTGAAGGTTGGTTGTTAGGGTCATCTTTACCATACTTTGGTTTTTACGGATTTGCAAACCCGAACTCCCATTTTTTCTAATGCTTAAATTTCTTCTCAATTTTAACAACATATCGATAAGCAGCACCGAGTGATGAGATGTCCAGAAAATCCATTTCAATTTGGATGTATCTGTGTAGAGCCCTAGGGTATTTCAGAACCAAATGTTTCTTAGAGTCTTTGATACCCATCTTGGTATGCAAGGTATGAAAGGTATTGGTGAACTTCGACACTCCTTGGCCCCTCTCTTGACATAGCTTGGTCCATCTCATGTACTATTCTTCATAGTTGCCAACAAGGTAATATTGTTCCTTGAACGCATCCACAAAACAATACCAAGTGGGATCGACCCCATATATTCCAGACTCCTATGTGGAAATTTTTTACTAGTACGTTTCCCACCAATGTTTGACATGGGGGAGAGCCTTAAGGAGTGCGAACGTGATCTTTTCCCGTTGAAAAAATTGTGAATAGAGAAATAACCTTCTAGTAGATTTAACCATTTGTCTAGGGCATCGGCATCTATCTGTCCTTCAAATATGGGAATATCAAAATTAACTTGCACCTTGAAATTTAAGGTTCCTCCAAAGTGGTTGCTTGATGAAGACGTGCATGTTGTTATTAGCAGGCGTTGAAGGATGTGGGAAAAAATCTCCATCATTTCGTCCCTCTGTCACGCGAGAGATTTCTCAAGCAACAGATTAATAGAATCTTCTGCTCTGTCGTTTTTATTTTCTTCCACCATGGAAGGTTTATTGGGTGTACGAGAGTGATTTAACTCAAGAGAGACAAGCTTGAGACCCAACTTGCTATACTCGGACCTCGTCAGGGACATGCACTGAAAAACAATCAAGAGTAGCCTGCTATGATACCACTGATTCGGATTATTTTCGGCTCGAAATGAGAGCATAAATATAATAAATAAATGTACATAGATATCTAGGATATAAAATAATATAACAAAAATGTATCAAATATGCAACCATAATCACAGAGATATAATAATACACAATTTCTATTAATGAGCAAAAATGTACAAAGACGGTAAAAATACAGAGTAAAAGACTCGTTAGAATGGTGGCAGCTTATCGTTGAGAAGAGATGTGATGGATACTCACATTCACAAGAATATAATTGTTACAATTAGGATCCAAAGGCCTTTTTAACATAATTAAAATCCAAAACCCTAACCCTGAAAGATGAAAAGCCGAAAGGTTTGCGGGCCCCGATGGGATTAGTTGATACATCAACTTCCCGAGGGCGTAACATTTTCATACGATCTATGTTTGGGGTGCTCGATACACCATTGGAAAGGTATAACTGAGAAGAATGACTTTTGACTGCCCCAAGCAAGTGCTTATAATAGTAACCTGGGTCCCAAATTCCCATAAAATGTCGTTTAGGGCCTCAAAACGACCCCAGAAGTTTGGGACCCGAAAAACTGTCGAAACAATGCAAAGGTTGAAACTATTTTTAGAGGCAGTGGAATAGGTGGGTGGCCACCGATATCCAATGGTATATGTTGAGGAAAAGATATGAATTGATCTTACTCAAGCATTTTCAGACTTTAATTGTATAAAGAAAAGTAGACGGGAATATCACCCTATGTTTATAGCCAACAAAAATAACATCCTAACTCACAAGTATTAATTACGAGTGCTTAGGCTAGTCTTTTATCAACAAAAATCTTGCTGGAAATTCACTTTTTATGTAATTTTCTGAATATAACAATTGCTTAAATAAATGTAAGAACATAAGTAAACATACCAAGATGATAATCAATATAGATGAGACATAAAGCAATCCTTTATTTCATTCCAATTCGCCAAAGAGTCATTTTCTTTACAAAATCTCATACAGAAATCTTGGACCAAAGTCAAACTTAGACATCCCCATTGGAACATACAAAAAGACCTCTGACAGAAAACCAAAACTGAACTCTAAAAGCTGGATCAACTTGCCGCAGATTGTTTCCCACTCGACTATGCACAATAGCCTTTATCAGTCATGAAAATTAATTCACAAACAGACAAGTCTACACAAACTATCAAATATAGATCAACACCTCTGACAAACAAGTGTCTGAATGATTTGATTCATCTATGAATATTGTTGTCTACAATAAGACCCTGCTATCATAAAAGATAATTAGGTTGTGATAAATATATGAATGAATGAAAACTGAACTATCTCAACATAAACTCAAAGAGAAAACCTTAGCATTTTGTTGCTTCTATCCTCCTCTTGTTCCTCCCTTTCCTTTTTCTTTTAACAAATGAGAATTGGTTGAAGTAGTTGAACCAACTCATTAGTTAAGTTAATTTAAAGAATCAACTAACTTTAGTTAGGGGGAAACGTAATAATTATAATAAGGGTCATAAATAAATAATAACTAGTAGGTGGGACCCCTTGTAACTCCCTTTAGTTCAGAATAATTATAGCAATCGTAACATAACCATTAGTTAATAAAAATACACCTCCTTGTGCCTCCCATCAACATATTCACTTTTGGCAATTAAAACTCGTGAAATTTAAAATTATTTCAAAAATAATACTCATATGTCCAAAATAAACATGTTGTGCAAATATCCATGAAATCAACTGTCATAAAACACTAGATAACATAAAACTCAAAATCCATATTTCCCAATCTGAGATGCAACCTTTCCTTGGTTGTTGCTGACACCACTTGATTTTTCTGAATTTGCCTTAGGCTGTGCAAAGCCTTTAGGGTTAATCTCATTGATCACGTGGGAACAATCGTCCCTCAAATGCATCTAGGAAGACACGGATTTGTCAGATTCATTGGAGGGTGAGGAAGGGGTAGTTGTGGATTTTCCTTTATTAAGTGCATGGTGGGTTTTAGTCTTCAATCTCTTACTAGCATGGGAAGATTTCACTGGCGAGTGGTTATGGGCAGCTTGGACAATGGGGTTCAAAGGTGGAGGAGAAGGCAAAGACAAATTGGGCCAGCCATGATGTTGGGAGACTGTCGAGTGGACAATCACCTTCCATCCATCATTTTCAGGGACCTTAGGTTGTAAGGAGACATGAGGAGGTACAGGGATACCGGGGGCTTGTGGTTCTTGTAAAGGAGGCCTTTTGGGACTAGGTTGGACTATTCCCTACCCAATCCAATTAAAGAATCTGGCATGAAACAATTGACCAAGCTCTTATGAATCAGCGTCAAAATATATGGAGAACCAGGGCCTTCTTGGGCCACAGTTCCAGTTACCTCTACCTTTGTTTCCTCGGCCATGGCTTCCTCTATTGAAAAAAATCATCCTACATGCATGATCGATTAGCAAATATTCTTTTAAATAACCATACATGACAACTCTTAAAAATATGAAATAGATTTGGATCAGAATGTATTAGACTCATGCAATCCAATCCATACAAATTGTTTTACCATTAATCAATGAGCATGAGGGTGAAACAGGGTTCTGGGATATGTGAAGGGTTTGTATTGAGAAAAAATATGATATAATGAAAGGGGAGAAGCATGGTCACTTCTCAATGACACCAACAATCAAATGTAAAGAAAACCAATAAAACCTCACTGCAATCCACACAAGACACTAACACTTTCATCCATTTTAACACATAAATTCTCTTGACTGTAATTAATCTCATAACAAGGAGTGAAAAAGGAATATGGTAGGTGATGGGGTTTGTAATTAACGGAAAGTGAAATAAAGGAAGGAAGGAAGGACGATTATTGTTCATGAAATTAATTAAGTGATCCATAACATTATGTGAAAGAAGATGCATCAACCAACAATCATTTGACAAAATAATAATTCCTGTGCATTCAACTATTTCGTTGTTCATTAATCAAATACCCAAGACAGTGTCACCATGAGATAGTATGTATTCCACACAATTTGTAGTGGGTTATGTTCCTTTCATTTCTTTGCATTTTATAAAAAAAATCGAACAATACCCATTTCCAATCTGTAACCATTCAAAATCAACTACTCCCTATAATCAACAAATATACCCAATTCATATTTCCAACAATAATAACGAAGTCACAGTATCATCACTATCGGGTATTTCATTTGAATGTAATGACCTTTGATAAATAAATAAGGACAGACACCCAAAACCAGATCAAATTGTTGAAACTCAAATTAACAATTGAACAGACAATAGCCACCACCCAACACAAGATATGCACCAAATAATTCAATCATGCAAGTGTAAATCCATCACTGTGCAAGCCTAATCAAATGTGACTGGAAAAAAAAAAATAGACCACCCAGCCAACCGACGAGGTGGTAACAGCAAGCCTATATCAACAAATGATCGGGCTGCAACCAATCATGCTCAAAAATTTGTGGGTAACTCTGAGTGTGAATCCATCTATGTTATACACAGTGCGCAGCCAACAGACACATTGAGGCAACATCTCCATTCAACAAAAACAATACGCAACCATTGCAATAACTCATCCATCATGCCGAGCCATCGATTAAATATAATATCGTTGTGATCTAATAACACTGTAATCGACTATGATGTGTAACCCAGGTTTTCACAGTCAAGCAAATATAAAGACGCAGTGGAAAAAATCTTTACAGTGATCCAGCTCAATAGTCATTCAACCCAAAGAAAAACACAGTTACCATGCCCATTAATTCATTTGCAAAAACACCATGCACACACATGATATGCATGAGCAATATCAAGTCCTTGTAACCAATGCTAGCTAATCATCCAAATGATTCTCAGTGCAAATACCAGTGACTATGTATTAACCAAACAATTTTCCACTGTCGTAAAAAATCAATCACCCTAACAAGTTGTGGCAACTAGGCACACTCATGCATCTAATCAAATCGGGGTGGAGGCCTTCTCCATTTACCATATTGATTTGTTAACATAAGGAGAGTGGTTGTGTACTTTGAAAATTTACATTGCAAAGTAGGGTTTACCACTATTATAACAAAGTCAGTAACCATATACCAACCAACACGACTTTCATATGAGAAACTAGTCAAGCCTATGCTCAGAAGTCGACAAGTATACCACCCATCAACCATAACCAATTCGCAAAACCAACAGGTTAGGCTAGTCCTCTCTATTAATCTTCAGACTGGAGGGTTTAAGGTTCATCCCGTAGCCAACACAGGGAGAGCAGAACCACTCATCGTAATGGTGAAACCTCTGAAGTCACAATGAATACAGGAAGGACCACGACTCATTCGTGGTCAGGCACAAATTCATGACAGAGGCCATAACTAAAAGGTAGGGCTCTATTCTAGCCTGGAAAAGGTTTTTAGATGCACGCAGGGTATAACCCTCATGCTCTTCAGTCAACAGAAAAAGAACAGAGGTGAAGACATGGTTGAGGAAGAGCAAAAACCTCATTTCGCGACCCCTGGTGGTGTAATCAACCAATGTCGAAGTGAAAAAAACATACTGACGCAGAAAACTTCTGACCATTAAACCCATGAAAGCTAGAGATTGGATATAGTGACAATGCATGAAGATAGTTATCCACCCAAGACTTAACAAAAAACCTTCAACTAAACCAGTAGTAGTAACAAAGAGTTATCACCAGGAAGACCGATAACCTCTACTAACTCAAAAATATTATAGGAAGAACCATCCATTTTTCATTCAAACACCAAAATTTCATACAGTTGCAACGCTTAGGAAAAACAAAAACCCATACACCTGAGCCAGTAATCATTTCATAACCAGAGCAAAGTCAAGAATGGCCAAAAAAAGGGACATGTCTGTTAATTGAATTCCTTAAAACGAGAGTTGGCCGAGAGGTTCCACCCTGCTAAAATTTTGGAGCATAAACACAACAACAAGATCGAACAATAACCCAACTAGGGTGGCGGCCAATGGGAAGAGTAAAGGTGACGTGCAGTAAATGCACGTCGCCTCCACCCACATCTCATTTACTCAACAGTACATGTCAACATTTCCCCATTAACATGATTAATCAAACATGTATCGAAACCATCACCACATTAAAATCCAGTAGTGCAATCACCATATCTCATTTCACATCATATAACTCGACAAAAATCACATAACCATCAACGTTCATTACTTTGTCAAATGAGCCACCAACACCCCATTATCCAAGATACCATATGTATATCAACCACATAACTTAATTGAATCATATATCCATTAAAATGCTATCTATGATTTACCATAACCATTAAGTCTTTCAAGCATATAGTCTAGTACATAGGATAGTTATTAAGCCCTTCACCTTTTCAACTGTTGCATTGCTCCCTATTTCCTTCCACTTGTTTGTACGTGGTGTGATAAAATCGTAGATTTAATATTTTTGTCTTTCTCAAAACTGCCCTTCATGGAATTTCACTAATGTGTTTGTTGTGTAGGTGGGATAAGAACACTTAGCAATAACACTAATGAATATCATAGGCTATAGTAACATGAAGAATCAATATTTCAAAAACCCAACTTATACCAACAACAACAATATCTCATCAACCAACTTAAACCTAGTTTCACATCATCACAACATAAAAAAATGAGCAGATCTGATATTCAATAGTTCAAGGGGGTCCCACTTACTAGTATTATTTAGTTTTATAATAATAGGCTTTAGCAACACTTTGCGGGCGAAAACTACGTTGACGTCTTTAATCGTCAACAAACTGGCGACTCCACAGGGAAAATTTGTTTCCAACAGATTTACAACTCAGGACTCATGGTTTCGTGGACCAAAATAGTAGGTCAAGAAGACATAACTCGGGTGATTATGCAACAGGGGGAAGTGAGCGGATTTAATGGAAAGATGACCGGGAATTTGGGAATAATTCATGAAAAGTGTTAAGTATGAGGGGTTTTACCATTGTATGCATAATCATTTGATTAGAATCTGCTCTCTACTTTCAAGGAGGAAAACTTATAGGTTTTCTCTTAAAATATCGATGGATGAAGAAATGGCAAGAAGAAGCGGGAGACAGTCAATTCTTTACAAGAAAGCAGTGAAAAAAATGTAACAATTTCAAGGGTCCTTTAGAGGAGCATCATAACATCTATGCAAGATTGATTTTTATTAACTAACAATGCTTTGCAGGAGTGTCATTGTGGAAAAATTGATCCAACATCCTATTTGACCAAAATAAGATAAGAAGAAACCAAAACATGACAGAACTAAAATGCAGAACTAAAACAACAACAATAAAAGACAGAAATGAAGCACAGCAGGGAAAAAAAAAATCAACTTGGAAAGAAAAAATCAAAGTATTGAAAAGCAAGAAAAGAATCACAAAAATTGAAAGCATAGCTAATCTACTAGTATACAGCAAAATCCAGACAACATTATAACTTTTCATGTTGGTTCCTCACAATATTTAAAGTGAGGGTTGTTAGTGTTGTAGGGAAACAATTGCTCCTGTAAATATTTTGAGATATAAAAATTAGTACCCAGAACAAAATCAATTTGGAAAGGACCGATCACTTGGAAATCTGATGTAATCATGATTCCCTTGACACGCATGATTAGCTCATCAAGATAGAGATGGAGATTGGCCAATTCATCGAGAGTCATGTGCATAGTTTTTTTAAAAGCAGTGCCTGTATCAAGTAAGATAAAAAGAAGTCATTTGTGTGGCATGGTATCACAATTAGTAATGAAAGTGGTTTTGTAAACTTTTTCCCCTTTCACTTTGATTCTATTCTAACCAAACAAATTGTCAAGTAAGGGTCTTAACTGTGACTCTACAACCTGTTGCAAAAACATTTCAATATTGAGAGGGGAAAAGGGATTTCTCATAATCGCTTGCCTGAAAGTTCAAAGACTAATGCAAGTTTTGATATTACCAGTGGTCCCCAGGGCCGATTTCCAAATTGATACCCATTCAGGGTGGGATAAAAAAAACATTCCAGCCCTTAAGAAATCTTTCAAATCCCTTCGAAAGGGTGCTTCCGGTGCAGAATTAACATATTCTTGTTTTTGCCTAGCTAGTTTCATGATATGTTGAATAAGACCAGGATCAAAACCATGAAGATCCTCATAAGACCAAGCAAAAACCTTTTGAGATTCACCAAGTAGTCCCGTGGACCTCATCTCTTCTTTACCAGAACATTGGACCTTTATTTTAACATTGGTCGAAGGTTCAAATGTCCTAATGTTCAGGAGGATGGTTTCAATCACCTTCTTCTGTAACTCCTCTTCTTTTTGTTTTTCTTTATTGCCTACAACACTGAAGGAAAATGAACTCTCAAGAGGAGTCAAACCCTCAAGAATCTCATTATTTTCTACAGATATAACCTCCTCGGGATTGAGAGGTTCATTTTGAATGACAACACAAATGCTCTCATCGTTAGGGATGGCCTTCCAGAATTATTCATTTTCAGAAATGTATGGACGATGTAGAGATTGGAAATCACAATCAGGCCAACGAGGCAAGAGTTGTTGAGTGGGAGAGGCTGCAAAGACAACTAACCGATCAGCTATTGAATTCAACTCCCTCTTAACATGAGTGATGTTGAAAGATAGAAGGTTCAAGACTAGTGCCCAGACAATTTGGGAGTATTGTTCCATCAGCTTGTCGCTAGGAGAGCATGTCTTACGTATCAGGTTCACAACAAGCTCAAAATTTCCGAAAACTGAAAGGTGACTACAACCAAGATTAAGGGCATTCTCAATGCCTAACAACAGAGCTTTGAATTCAGCGACATTGTTTGAACAAGCAAACTCCAACCTGTATGACAGATTATGAATTTTTCCTGCAGGGGAAACTAAGATAATACCAGCCCCATTACCTTCATTAGAGTGTGAACCATCAAAGTGCATACGCCATAACTCATCATCTGAATCAATTCTTTCCAAAGGAATATTATCCTCTTCAGCAAATATGGAATACACTCCTAGGTCTTCTTCGATGTAGTTTACGCTAGATTGTGGAACATTCTCTATGTAGGGTGAAATTCTTCCCTCTCTAATGAATATGATATTCTTACCATTCCGAGGAACGAATAAATGTGTCCCGTCGAGCGAGATTTATCCACTTGTTAGTGCTTAACAATCTCTCCCCAAGATAATTGAATAATTTCTTACAGGAATATCAATCACCTAAATACTGAGGGTTGTCCTTATCTCAGGATGAGCGCATAAAACCAAGGTTACATCTTTAATCTCACCTATGGTTGTTTGTTGTAGACTATTATAGGAGAGCATGCTTCTGGAATTTGCGTTTGTACATGACAAGCCTATCGCTTCCATAATAATCTTCGACGTGACACTTGGGCCTGAACCACCATAAATGAGGCAAGAATGGGCAATCTTATCCATGATTTTTACAAAGATATAAAAAGGGGGGTTTTTTATAGGGTATCTAAAGTTATGTACGCCTACTTTATTTACATAAGAATCCTCTTCGTCAACCTCTTTGGAAATATTGTCTACAACGGAAGTTTTTCCTTCCATGAATTGTTTCAGATGCATCTATTGTTCAGGGACGACAACCATGTCTAGGAGGGTTGCATCTGCTTTGATGTTGGCCAATTGATTCAAGATATTGTATTTAGAAGAGGGAGGAGGGGGATTGACTCTTTGACTCTCAATAATTTTAGGAACCTGGGACGTAGCAGCAGTTGAGGATGATCTCGAGATAGAAGAACTACGAGGAGGATCAAAATTACCCTTGGGAGCATAGGATTTGTTCCTAGTGTTAATAACCATGACATCCTTTGGCTCTGAAAAGTCTAGTACAACGATAGTAGTTTCTGGTCTTTTACCAAAGATCTTATCTCTGGCACTCTTCTTTACCTAACATGTGGTTTCTTTGTGGTTCTCCTTACAAAATTTACACCAACTCTGAGGTAGGATAACCTTAGGCTAAAAGTTGTTTTCAGCCAGATTTCTAAACGGGGGTGTAGAAGAGGATGAAGCTCCAGGGGTGAGAGGGGAGACAGTAGCCTTCCGATCAAATGCTATCATACAATTGTTCATGTCTTGTACTAGCTACAAGAGAGTGGACATATTTGTCTGTCTAACTGATTCTCCTTGGGGTAGACTAGTTTGTTCAAGATGTTCTTCATACTCCGAGAAAGTTTGCAGAGCAAAACCGAGATTATCGATGGCCTTTTCCTCAAACCTATGACGGTAAGGAGAAGGCAATGCATTGTATTAATGCATGAAATCGGCTTGGTTCTGAGGGTGGATAAGTTTGGAGATTTGATTGTAAAACTTGGTGAAACACAAGTTGAAATACTTGATGGTATCACCATCTTTATAAGTGACGTTATTGTATTCCCTTCACTTCTCGACAGGGCTTTTGGATTGCCCATAACTGGATTAGAACCAATATATTAACTCCTCCCAAGTATACAGGATCTTAGGAGGAAGGTCAAAGAAGTCGCTCACAACCTTTCCTTCCAAGGAATTGACAAACAGGCGCATGCAAGTGTCATTGTCGTTAGCCCCTATGTTATGACAAGCATTAGAAAATGCCACTAGGTGTTCGTTAGTATTGACAGTGTTATTTCCTGAAAACCTAGGCAAGTGCTATTTAATATTCCGAAGTGGGCAAGTAGCAGGTGCTAAGTTAGGAGGAGAGGACACATGTCATGGTGTGGTTGTGGCATCCTCTTCGAATTGAAAAAGCCCATACTTCTTAATCACTTTGGTGGGGTTTGTAGTAGATTGGATAGGGATATGCTGGTTGTACAATCTACCAATCACCAATGACGATGAATATTGGGAAGATGGAGAACTTCCAATTCCACCAGAGCCACCACTAGATGGCATCTTGTGGATGATAGATGAGGTAAATAAAGATGAGTTGGATGAGTCAGATAAAGTCCTTCTTAGAGAACTTTGTTGGATAGATAACACTATGTTTCTTCTTCCTATTTCAACAATAGGATTGATTTTAGGTGATAAGCCCCTTCTTCTTCTAGAAGCACGAGAATCTAAGGACATGAAAGAAAGGCCAAAACTAAAGAAACAAAAGGTTACTATTGATTTCTAGGTTGTCTATGTCTAGCCTCCAATTGTTCTTGAGCACTAATATCTCGTTCAATCGCTTCCCAAGAATGGTTAAGTTTGGCATGAGTATTGGCAGTGTCTAGAATGGTGTTAAACTGATTCAAAGCAATGTTGGTCTGGTCTTGAAGATCGGGCTCAATATTGGACCGCCTTGCAATAGGAACACTCATTAATAGAAAAATAATCAAAGAACTAATTTCAGAAAAGAAAGATGTATCGATGAAAAATCAAATATAAAATTTTAACCAGAGAGATGTCGAAGATCTCCCCAGTATGGTTTTCAAACAAATGTTGAGGATAAGATATGAATTGATCTTACTCAATCATTTTCATACTTTACTTGGCTAAAGCAAAGTAGACGGGAATATCACCCTATGTTTACAGCCAACAAAAATAACATCCTAACTCACAAGTATTAATTACGAGTGCTTAAGCTGGTTTTTTATCAACAAAAATCTTGCTTAAATAAATGTAAGAACAGAAGTAAAGACTCCAAGATGATAATCAAGATAGATGAGACATAAAGCAATCCTTTATTTCATTCCAATTCGCCAAAGAGTCATTTTCTTTACAAAATCTCGTACAGAAATCTTGGACCAAAGTCAAACCTAGACATCCCTGATGGAACATACAAAAGGACCTCTGACAGAAAACCAAAACTGAACTTTAAAAGATGGATCATCTTGTCACAGATTGTTTTCCACTCGACTCTGCACAATAGCCTTTATCAGTCATGAAAATTAATTCACAAACAGACAAGTCTACACAGACTATCAAAGATAGATCAACACCTATGAAGACCAAGTGTCTGAATGATTTGATTCAGCCCTGAATATTTATGTCTACAATAAGACCCTGCTATCATAAAAGAGAATTAGGTTTTGATGAATATATGAATGAATTAAAACTGAACTATCTCAACATAAAATCGTTGAGCAAACATTAGCATGATTTTGCTTCTATCCTCCTCTTGTTCCTCCCTTTCCTTTTGCTTTTAACAAATGAGAATTGGTTGAAGTAGTTGAACCAACTCATTAGTGAGTTAATTTAAAGAATCAACTAAATTTAGTTAGGGGGGAAAGTAATAATTATAATAAGGATCATAAATAAATAATAACTAGTAGGTGGGACCCCTTGTAACTCCCTTTAGTTCATAATAATCATAACAATCATAACATAACCATTAGTTAAGCAAAACACACCTCCTTGTGCCTCCCATCAACATATTCACTTTTGGCAATTTAAACGCATGAAATTTAAAATTATTTCAAAAATAATACTCATATGTCCAAAATAAACATGTTGTCCAAAGATCCATGAAATCAACTGTCATAAAACACTAGATAACATAAAACTCAAAATCCATATTTCCCAGTCTATGATGCAACCTTTCCTTGGTTACTGCTGACACCTCTTGATTTTCCTGAATTTGCCTTAGGCTGTGCAGATCCTTTAGGCTTAATCTCGTTGATCACGTGGGAACAATCATCCCTCAAATGCATCTGGGAAGACACGAATTTGTCAGAATCATTAGAGGGTGAGGAAGGGGCAGCAATAGCTTTTCCTTTATCAAGTGCATGGTGGGATCCAATCTTTAATCTCTTGCTAGCATGGGAAGATTGCATTGGCGAGTGGTTAGGGGAAGCTTGGACAATGGAGTTCAAAGGCGGAGGAGCAGGCAAAGACAAATTAGGCCAGCCACGATGTTGGGAGACTGTCGGGTGGACAATCTCTTGCCATCCATCATTTTCAGGAACCTCAGGCTGTAAGGATACATGAGGAGGTACAGGGATACCGAGGGCTTGTGGGGCTTGGAAAGGAGGCCTTTTGGGCCTGGGTTGGACTATTCCCTACCCAATCCAATTAAAGAATCTGACATAAAACAATTGGCCAATCTCTTATGAATCAACGTCAAAATGTATGGAGAATCGGGGCCTTCTTGGGCCTCGGTTCCAGTTACCTCTACCTCTGTTTCCTCGGCCATGGCTTCCCTGACTGAAAAAACTCATCCTACATGCGTGATCGATTAGAAGATAGTCTTTTAAATAACCATACATGACAACTCTTAAAAATATGAAATAAATTTGGCTCAGAATGTATTAGACTCATGCAATCCAATCCATACAAATTGTTTTACCGTTAATCAACGAGCAGGGGGGTGAAACAGGGTTCTGGGATATGTGAGGGGTTTGTATTGAGAGAAAATATGATATAATGAAATGGGATAAGCATGGTGACTTCTCAATGACAACAAAAATCAACTGTAAATCAAACCAATAAAACCTCACTACAATCCACACAAGACACTGCCACTTTCATCCATTTTAACACACAAAATCTCTTGACTGTAATTAATCTCATAACAAGGAGTGAAAAAAGAATATGGGAGGAGACGGGGTTTGTAATTAACAGAAAGTTAAATAATGGAAGGGAGGAAGGATGATTATTGTTCATGAAATTAATTAAGTGATCCATAATATTATGCGAAAGAAGATGCATCAACCAACAATCATTTGAAAAAATAATAATTCATGTGCATTAAACTATTTCGTTGTTCATTAATCAAATACCCAACACAGTGTCACCACAAGATAGTATGCATTCCACACAATTTGTAGGGGGGTCTATTCCTTTCATTTCTTTGCATTTTATAACAATTTTCGAACAATACCCATTTCCAATCTGTAACCATTCAAAATCAACTACTGCCTATAATCAACAAATATACCCAATTCATATTTCCAACAATAATAACGAAGTCATAGTGTCATCGCTATTGGGTCTGTCATTTGAATGTAATGACCTTTGATAAATAAATAAGGACAAACACCCAAAACCAGATCAAATTGTCGAAACTCAAATTAACAATTGAACAGACAATAGCCACCACCCAACACAAGATATGCACCAAATAATTCAATCATTCAAGTGTAAATCCATCACTGTGCAAGCCTAATCAAATGTGACTGGAAAAAAAAAATAGACCACCCAGCCAACCGATGAGGTGGTAACAGCAAGCCTATATCAACAAATGATCGGGTTGCAACCAATCATGCTCAAAAATTTGTGGGTAACTCTGAGTGTGAATCCATCTATGTTATACACAGTGCGCAGCCAACAGACACATTGAGGCAACATCTCCATTCAACAAAAACAATACGCAACCATTGCAATAACTCATCCATCATGCCGAGCCATCGATTAAATATAATATCGTTGTGATCTAATCACACTGTAATCGACTATGATGTGTAACCCAGGTTTTCACAGTCAAGCAAATATAAAGACGCAGTGGAAAAAATCTTTACAGTGATCCAGCTCAATAGTCATTCCGCCCAAAGAAAAACACAGTTACCATGCCCATTAATTCATTTGCAAAAACACCATGCACACACATGATATGCATGAGCAATATCAAGTCCTTGTAACCAATGCCAGCTAATCATCCAAATGATTCTCAGTGCAAATACCAGTGACTATGTATTAACCAAACAATTCACCACTGTCGTAAAAAATCAATCACCCTAACAAGTTGTGGCAACTAGGCACACTCACGCATCCAATCGAATTGGGCGGAGGCCTTCTTCATTTACCATACTAATTTATTAACATAAGGAGAGTGGTTGTGTACTTTGAAAATGCACATGGAAAGGTAGGGTTTACCACTGTTATAACAAAGTCAGTAACCATATACCAACCAACACGACTGTCATATGAGTGACTAGTCAAGCCTATGCTCAGAAGTCAACAACTATACCACCCATCAACCATAACCAAGTCGCAAAACCATCAGGCTAGGCTAGTCCTCTCTATTAATCTTCGAACTGGAGGGTTTGAGCTTCGTCCCATAGCCAACACAGGGAGAGAAGAACCACTCGTCGTAATGGTGAAACCTATGAAGTCACGGTGAATACAGGAAGGACCACGACTCATTCATGGTCGGGCACAAATTCATGACAGGGGCCATAACTGAAAGGTAGGGATCTATTCTGGCCTGCAAAAGGTTTTTTAACGCACGCAGGGTATAACCCTCGTTCTCTTCGGTCAACAGACACAACACAAAGGTGAAAACAGGGCCGAGGAAGAGCAGGAACCTCATTTCGTGACCCCTGGTGGTGCAATCAACCAATGTCGAAGTGAACAAAACATACTGACATAGAAAACCTCTGACCATTAAACCCATGAAAGCCAGATATTGGATATAGTGACAGTGCATGAAGATAGCTATCCACCCAAGACTTGACAAAAACCCTTCAACTAAACCAGTAGTAGCAACAGAGATTTATCACCAGGAAGATCGATAACCTCTACGAACTCAAAAATATTATAGGAAGAACCATCCATTTTTCATTCAAACACCAAAATTTCACACAGTTGCAACACTTAGGAAAAACAAAAACCCATACACATGAGCCATTAAACATTTCATAACCAAAGCGAAGACAAGAATGGCCAAAAAAATGGACATGTCAGTTAATCGAATTCCTTAAAACGAGAGTTGGTCAAGCGGTTCCACCCTGCTAAAATTTTGGAGCATAAACACAACATCAAGATCGAACAATAGCCCGACTAGGGTGGCGGCCAACGGGAAGAGTAAAGGTGACGTGCAGTAAATGCACATCGCCTCCACCCACATCTCATTTACTCAACAGTACATGCCAACAATTCCCCATTAATACGATTAATCAAACATGTATCAAAACCATCACCACATTAAAATCTAGTAGCGCTATCACCATATCTCGTTTCACATCATATAACTCAACAAAAATTGCATAACCATCAACGTTCATTAATTTTTCAAATGAGCCACCAACACCCCATTATCCAAGAGACCATATGTATATTGACCACATAACTTAATTGAATCATATTTCCATTAAAATGCTAGCTATGATTTACCATAACCATTAAGTCTTTCAAGCATATATTCTAGTACATAGGATAGTTATTAAGCCCTTCACCTTTTCAACTATTGCATTGCTCCCTATTTCCTTCCACTTGTTTGTATGTGGTGTGATAAAATTGTAGATTTAATATTTTTGTCTTTCTCAAAACTTCCCTTCATGTAATTTCACTAATGTGTTTGTTGTGTAGGTCCGATAAGAACACTTAGTAATAAAACTAATGAATATCATAGGCTTTAGTAACATGAAGAATCGATATTTCAAAAACCCAACTTGTACCAACAACAACAATATCTCATCAACCAACGTAAACCTTGTTTCACATCATCACAACATAAAAAATGAGCAGATCTTTTCTTCAATAGTTCAAGGGGGTCCCACCTACTAGTATTATTTAGTTTTATAATAATAGGCTTTAGAAACACTTTGCGGGCGAAAACTACGTTGACGTTTTTAATCGTCAATAGTATCCATTGTGTTGAGTTCCTGGGGGATAGGGGAAAACATTTGTTGAATCTAAACCTTGATGAGCTATTTTCCTTGTTGGAGAATTTGCACTGCTTAGATTGTTGAAGGTTGTCATGAAACTGTGGTTGGAAGGGTTGCACCTTTTTAACCAGTCTGGCTTCATGAGATGATTGTGTGCAGAAGGAATCTTTGTGCTTTGTTATAGCCTTGTCGACCTACTTCTTTTGGATAGAAGGTGCTTGGTCCAAGGCTGTAGTCATTGCAGTGTCCTTTTGTTCACCTTTTGAACAGATTGTGAAGTTGAATTTTGTAGTATGAGATACAACCTTGTGGCATTGTTTAGGTGGGACAATAGTTGGAACTACTTCTGGTATTCTGTAGAGATGACCCCTCATAGTAACAATGACAGTATGAAGTTGAGACTCATAAACAACATGGTGCTTCCACATATATGGTTGGCCCAAGAGAAAATCACAGACATCCAGCGAAGCAACATCACATAATACCTTATCCTTGAAGGGTTGGATACCATATTCCAATCAACATTGTTGGCTGACACAGAGATCTCGTCCCTCGCGAAGCCACCCAATGTTGTATGGTTGCAGGTGTGGTGTTTTTGACAATCCAAACTATTTGACAACCTCTGCTAAGATGAGGTTCTTCTGGCTTCCGCTATCAATGATAAAATGCAACAGGTTCCCCTTCACCCACATCTAGGAATGAAAAAGGCTCTCCCCCTCTTCAAGATCTATTGGTTCTTCTGGTTGAATTGTTGCGGTCATGAAAATAGCAGTGGGATTTGCGTCGATGATCTGTCTTCTATTAGTATTTTCTGAATTAGATTATGAATCAAGGTTCGACTTCTTGTCTTTGATCTTGACCACCAATGAATTTTTTGAGTGACATTCATCAGTGTTGTGCCAGAGGATTTTGTGGAAATCGCACCATTTTCCAGTGTCCTTCTTTGTCTTTATGTTACCCTTCTTTTCATGTGGCTTGGACTGGTTTTCTGAAGGTTGGTTATTAGGGTTGTCTTTACCATACTTCGGTTGTTGCAAATTTGGAGACCCGAACTCTCGCTTGTTCTGGTGCTTAAATTTCATCTCAATTTTAACAACATATCGATAAGCAGCACCAAGTGATGAGAAGTATAGAAAATCCATTTCAGTTTGGATGTATATGTGTAGAGCCCCACAGTATTTCAAAACCAAATTTCACTCAGTGTCTTTGATACCCATCTTGGTGCGCAAGGTATTAAATGTATTGGTGAACTCTGACACTTCTTGGCCCCTCTCTTGACACAACGATGTCCATATCATGTACTGTTCTTCATAGTTTCCAATAGGGTAATATTGTTCCTTGACCGCATCCACAAAAAAATCCCAAGTGGGATCAACCCCATATATTCCAGAATCCTCTGTGGAAATTTTCTCCCAGTAAGTTTCCCACCAATGTTTGACATGGGGAAGATCCTTGAGTGAAAAGGTGATCTTTTCCCTGTCGGAAAAATTTTGAACAGAGAAACAACCTTCTAGCAGATTTAACCATTTGTCTAGGGCATCCACGTCTATCTGTCCTTCAAATATGGGAATATCAAAATTAACTTGTACCTTGAAATGTGAGGTTCCTCCAAAGTGGTTGTTTGATGAAGATGTGCCTGTTTTTATCGGCAGACATTGAAGTATGTGGGAAACATTCTCCATCATTTCATCCCTCTGTCGTGTGAGAGCTTTCTCGAGCAACAAATTAATAGAATATTTTTCTCTGTCATTTTTATTTTCTTCTACCATAGAGGGTTTCTTGTGCATGCGAGCGATATTTTCCTCAAGAGAGACAAGCTTGAGACCCAACTTTCTCTACTCAGACCTCGTCGGGGACATGCACTGAAAAACGATCAAGAGCAGCCTACTCTGATACCATTGATCAAGATTATTTTCGACACGAAATTAGACCGGAGATATAATAAAGAAATGTACATAGATATCTCGGATATCCAATAATATAACAAAAATATATCAGATATGCAACCACAAACACATAGATACAGTAATAGACAATTTCTATTAATGAGCGAAAATGTACAAAGACTATAAAAATACGGAGTGAAAGACTCGCTAGAATGTTGGCAGCTTATCAGTGAGAAGAGATGTGACAGATACTCACATTCACAAGAATATGATTGCTACAATTAGGCTCCAAATGCCCTTTTAACATAAGTAAAATCCAAAACCCTAACCCCATAAGATGAAAAGCCAAAAGGTTTGCGGGCCCCGATGGAGGTAGTTGATACGTCAACTTCCCGTGGGCGTAAATTTTGCATATGATCTATGTTTGGGGCGCTCGATACAATGTTGGAAAGGTCTAAGTGAGAAGAACGAATTTCGAGTGGCCCCCACTAGGCCATAAGCATTTGCATGGGTCCCAAATCCCCAAAAACGTCGTTTAGGGCCTCAAAACGGCCCTGAAAGTTTGGGACCCGAAAAACTGCCAAAAACTTCCAAGGTGGAAAATTGTTTTTCAAGCCAATGGAATAGGTGAGTGACCATTGATATCCACAAGGATTAGTAGCCTCATCCAACTGATTGATTTGAATGTCAGTTTGGGTAAATTCTGCATTTAATTTTAGATTGTCCTTTCTTTTAATCTAGTTTGTTTTAATTTGGTTTCCATGTAGTTTCATTTATTTCCTACACTAGATATCATTTCTTGCACTTTGGATTCTCTCACTTTGATTTGATTTCATTCATGTGTGTGTTTGTCATCATTAGATATTAGACTAGGATAGGCTCCAATCCTACACATATTTTTCTTGTGCCTCGAATCTTATGAGCCTCGATTGATAATTTAATGTTGGAATTAATATTGCATATATTTTGCTCGACATTTTTAGCGTTGTTTTCGGGGAGGTGATAAATGGACTGAAGTCTAGGTAGGTAGGTTGCCTTTAAATTACACAACTTGGTGGAGGAAAATATGGTAAGACGAGAGGTAAGAACCTCTGCATCCACTTTAGTGGGTCTCTACCCAAACTGAGGTTTGTTTCCTTTGCAAGTGTGTTTCTCTTTCGCAAAGTGTGCTTACTTTCTTGCAAAGTGTGTTTACTTTCCTACAAGCATGTTTCTTTTCATGCAAGTGTGGTGTGATTTTCAAATTATTCAATTAGGCTCTATTATTTCTTATGGTTTTCTTAAAATTTCTTTGAGTGTGTAGTTAGTTTTCATTTCATTTTTCATAAAAATTATTAAAAGCAAAAAATATATATTGGGTGTTGTAAGGACCTCGTGTGTTAATCCATGTGTGAGATAGGACCCATCAACCAACAAGATGGATTCAAATATGATAATGAGTTTGGAAGAACCCTCTCAAATCCTAGCAGCAGCTGGGATCTCTTCTTCTCAAGAAGAGCACATATTGACAGCAGTCAGGAACCTATCTACTTCTCCAAAAGACATAAAAGAACCAAAGTCCTATGACCCATGCCTACCAGAAGATCGAGAAACCTTCATTGATCAATTTGGCCAATCTACCAAGGAGACCGAAGACTCATGGACCATATCTAATTGGGAGAATCCATTAGAACCTGAGATCAAGGAGGCTAAAGAAAAGAATACACAGAGTGGTTTAAATGAAAAGGTGAACCAAGGACACCATGATTATATTGAATGTTGGTTCGGGGAGACTATCAGATTGCACCACCGCTCTCTTCTTCAACAACTCTTCACATCATATTATTTGAAACAATTGGTTCATCATGTTTAGGAACTTATTAAAGAATATTATATAAACCTGAATGTGAGTATATTTATAATCATGTTATGCATGTGGCTTCATTGGAAGTATTCATATACTTGAAAAGGGGTCTTTTCTTAGGTAAGGTAGGAAAATAAATAAATAAATGTTGCATATAGTTGTTAGTTTGGTGCAACATTGTTTTTGTGTATTTTACAATAATTGGAACTGTCAGCCTGGGAAACTAATCTTAAGGGAGTTTGTTGCCCCAAAATTTGCAATGTGTTTTTAGCTGATAGTTAAATTTTTCTCCAATTTTTCTAAATAAATTAGGCTATGAAGATTTGTTGGAGTTTTTCAAGTATCCTCTTTTCAAATAGATTTGGAGAACATCTTAATGACTTATTCAGGGAAGTAATTGTTGGCAGGGCTTGCAGTTTGCACAGGGCAGTTTACATAGTAGGGCAATTTGCACAGTTTGCACAGGGCTTGGTTTTGTCATTAATGTCAAACTTTAAAATGCCAAAGGGGGATTTTGTTGGTCAGTTTGCACAGGCACCGTGAATTAGTTTTTACAGGCACAGTGGTTCCTAATTTGGAGATCAACATGTCTCTCGACATACCGAAATGCGAAACCACGACTTAATCTCCATTTCGTAGTTTCAGATACCGAGAGTTGGAGGTGTCAAGGACACTCACGATAAGAATGATGAAATTGGGAAATGCAGAAGATCAGAGCATGTCAAAGACTCCATTTCAGAGTTTCACAGACCGGGAAATCAAATATCAAAGGAAATTTAAACTTTGAAGTAGCGAACCTTGAAATCCTGAAACAGACACATCAACAAACCACGTCAGCTAAGGACACGTGGCACAATCAGGCAATGACAAGTTTCAAGATAATTCAACATTTCAAGCACATGTAAGTCACGAATCAAAGTGACACGTGGTAGATATTTGGCACATGTCAATCCACGTGTGACGTCAGCAAGTTTACGTCACATCAGAACTTTCTATTTTGGGGTTTTACATAGAAAGTAGAAACTCCACCATCACGAAGTCTCGAACTCCGAAATGCCGAAAGGGACTATTGTGAGTCTCGAAAACCCGAAAATAAAAACTCCAAAATCTCATCAAACGTCCATCTCAGTGGGTTATGTGAACCGTCCGATCACTTCGGAGATTTTGTGATCATGATTTTTATAATGTTGGAGTCACGATGACTCGAAGGGAAAAATGTTGAAATCCCGTCAGTCATTCGATTAAGAAAAGAAGGGATCATATTATGAAGTTGTGTGGACCGTTGATCTGGCTTCATTTCATAGATTGCAACTTGGAGTGTCGAGACTCCTCACCACAGGAATGCCGAAATGTCGAAATATCGAAATGTGAAATGGTGAAATCAACACGAGACACTGTGCTTGTAATCCAATGGTGTTGGATACTTGGAAATCTAATCGCAGGGCTACTATTGCTCTTCACGATTAATTGTTCAGTTACGATTCAGTTAGCAGAACCAAATCATGGTTCTTGGACGGTTGGTGTTTCAGTTGGTGAAGCATTGTTCTAGGGATTTGAGGGGTAACCAAAGGGGTTGTAGAAGATAAAAAAAAAAACACACAGTGACTGTGTGGCATTGGTGCGTATGGAATTAATGGTACAATCGTAGCTCTAAGGTAAAATTCATTTATGTAAATGAATATAAAACTGAAATAAAATCATACAGGGACAGTGAGAAGAAATGATGAAGATATAGCAGAGATCAAGGGGAGAAGAATGGATTTTGATATGATTATATAAACAGAGAGGACTTGAATGATGAATCCTTTGCCAGAGAAGATAAAGAGTTGTTTTGCAGGTTCTTAGTGACAGAGAAGGATTCCAGGGTGGTAGGGAGGAGCAAGGGGAGATTGTAAAAGTCTTTTGTACAAGTTGGTGCTTGTACATCTGGGAGTTGTAGCTTCCATTCAATAGGTGATGAAGAAATAGAGGTAGCAGCCTCATCTGGGTTGTAGCTCAGATAAAATAAGAATGTAAAGAGGAGTTGGAGCTTTCCTTTCATTCATAAGAAGAAGAGGTTTTTCCCTTTTGGG
>JZKD02S2017505.1:123633-144697 GCA_000966675.3 Picea glauca | reverse complement strand
GTGTAAAACTGAAAAGAAAAAAATTCAAATATCAAACCTAGGACTTCTTGACATAACCAATCATTTTCAGTTCTTTTATATATTTATTGTCCTTTCTTTATACAAAATTTCAGATCATTTTTTATAGAAGTAGTTCATAACCCCCCTTTTTTTAAGATATTATGGGATTACATAAAGTTAAAATTCCATATTATAAGAACCATAGGCAACTAGTACAACCCGACATTATCTCAAAGTTGGTCAGTAGAGCATCTTTATTAAATAAGTAGCAGGAGGGTACATGATGTTTCTACCCATGGGAACACTACCATAATTATATATGAATAAGATGACTTTAGGGACTAGAGGTACTTTAGGTTATTCTCTAGTGGATTCATCCACCACAAATTAAAACAGCTCGACCATACGTATGACTTCAAATTGACTAAACTCATTAAGTATCCTTTACATAGGGACAATCTATAGGAAGGTAATCTTTCTACCCTCAAATTGGTACCATCCCATGCCTTTAGGGGGGGTTTTAAGGAAGCTCCCCCATCCACCCAATACATATATATACATGTATCATACATTTCAATAGTGGGAATCATGGGACTAGAACCTCTGCTAGAAAATGGGTGTAAGAGGCCAACCCTTCAAGGCTATAGACTTCTACTAGTAGCAGGTCCCAGCCTATGGTACTAGAGGGTAATTTAAAATTCAATACTTATAATGTCATCTCACGCCTATAGAATGATTTCTGATGATTTCCCCCCCCGTCTCTAATCATATTTTTTATGCAAATTGTAAGTAATGGGACAAGATCTCTCAGGGTAAAATGGGTTTTCGAGGCTATATATTCCTACTGGCAGTAGGTTTAGACCTGTGACACCTATATTGACTAAACCTTATCCATTTCGTCCCTATGTATGGTACTACTTATGAAGTTTTGTCAGGAAGAAGCATGAGTGGTTCAGAACCAGGGATAAATGAACTCCATCTAACTGCCACTTGAGAATAACCCTAAGCTAACCTTAAGACCCTATCATCCAATTCATATTATATATAATATGTACCATCTTAAGAGTGGGACCATGATCTTAGAATCTTAATATACTCAACTGTGAAATTAATCTTTATTACTTGAATGACTCTAAATCTTTTGAGAGTGAAATAGGTTGACTGGTTTCCTATGGAGTTTTCATTTGTTGACACTTCTAATACTCTTTTATTTTCCTTCCTAAAGGAGAAGAAAAAAATCCCTACTCTAATTTATACAGGGCTCTCTAAACATAAGTGTTCTTAATCTTTTGATGAATTTTGTTTAAGCAAGGAAATAAAAATCTTTGTTATAGAATAGAAATACTAAAAGTTGCTTACAAATATTTTATGTGGGTTGTTATTGAATTATCTTGGTTAGTCAGAAAGGGAATATTCATAAGTGATCTTTGAAAACTGCTCAAACATGAGAATGTTCAGGAAGGTTGAGGAAGAATAAAATGAACACAAAGGACAAGGGAATGTCACAGGTGACACTCAAACAACACCACCGACTGGAGAGAAGAGAAAAGAGCATCCTAAGGAGTGCTCAACACATAAACACAAGAAGAGGAAAGCCTCAAAGGAAGTATATATCTAGGATTTAATTGAACATTACTTGGAGATCAGGTGAAAGAAGTCATTGAAGAATCATTTCAACAAGTTGCATAGAAACAAGAGGAAGTGCACACGAATGTGCAGGCGTAGATAGCTACACTACACCATATTTTGGAATCGACCAGGATAGCGCCAGTCTAAATGGCATAAGAAGAATAGAAAGAGAGCACAAAAAATAAAACATAGCCATGATCGACAACTTCTCAACCATCATCAACAACAATAGAGTGTAGGATCATGAAGATATCAGCGGGGGCCATAGAGTTCCCCAAGAAAGAAATGCAGGAGCGTGCACAAGCATTAAGTCATATTGACTTAGTGTTGTCACGGTTACCATTGAACGTGCTACATAGCTTGCAGACAAGTGTCACTGAATAGATATAGTTTCACGTAGACTCAAATTCTATCTGGTCAAAGCGACTGCAGACAATGATGCACTACACACATAATACAACAAACTCATGTTAGAACTGGACGAAGATGTGTAGAAAACAAAAATAATTCAACAAGTAGTGCATGGGGTATACAATAATATCCCAGAGTTAAAAATAGAATAAGGTAATCCTTTGGAAGAACAAGTGACAAATACAATCGAATCCATTCAGGGCTTCTGTGCAAAGATAGTTGATTTGGAAGCTCGCACAACACCGAGTACCCCACCAGAAGAAAGCGAGCAACGAAAGAAGATAACCATGACCACCATGGAGGGCATTAGGATTTTGGATGAGGATTGTGCAAATATATAAGAAGAAAGTACACAAGTGTGGTCTCATTTGATGGAGGATGCAGAGTTATAAGCAATAGAACATAGGTTATAAGTTGTACAGGAGAAGGCACAAAAGTTCAAATAAATAATAAGCACTCTTCCAACAACAAAACAAATGGTTGCAATAGTTGAGAATGGGAAGTTGTATCTCGAGATAAACCAATTAAGAGAAGAATAGAAGACCCTCGCGTAGAAGCTTGAGTCTTTGCAAGAGGAAGCATTTTGGGTGACATAAGAACTTGCAGTTACACAAGACATAGTAAAGCAAGCAATTCAAGACAACACAAAAAAACTGAAGACCCCCATTACCATGCAGAAAACAGAGAGGATTTTGGAGCAAGAATCACATGAAAAGGAAAGGTTTGCATCCACGAAGGAAACATTTCAGAAGTTCGTTGCGACCTACCAAGATGTGTAGAGGAAGGACTGAGTGGCTCGAGACAAGCCACAAGTGATTTTTGGGGGCCTGTTGGGATAGGATTTTGGGACCATTTTTGGGAACTGTCTAGCACACACAAAGGAAGGAGATACATTTGGTGCACTTTCAGGGATCAACGTGCACAAAAGAAGGAAGACCATTGGAATCCATTAGGAATTTTGAATCCATTGATATGAGTTAATCCCTATTGTAATTGTATAAATGTGTAAGGGTTTTGGGATAGATAGTAGGAATTTGTTACACACAAAAATTTCACACTTAGATGTCGCATCTTTTACACGCCTTAAGTGTCGCAAGTGTCGTGAAGTGTTGTATGCACCTTATTAAGTGTTTCATGCACTTTATCAAGTGTTGTATGCACCTTACTAAGTGTCGCATACACTTTATTGAGTATCACAACCTTGACACCCTGAAAGAGCATTTTCCATAATCCCTAGACATGTTAGGAGACAAATGTATCATATGAAGGTCAAAATACTATGTGCACATGTATTATTCATGTTATTGAAAAAAAAGAAATTAATTTAGTGTGAGAATCCACCTCACATTTAGTTTTCTAATCTCAAGGAGAAGTTGAGAATCTCATGGAAGGTTGAGATATTTTCTCAAACCAAAATCCTAATTTGATGGATCTTGAGAGATATTTCCTCCTTAAAATCCTTGAGATATATTTTCTCCCTAAAATTATTGAGAGATATTTTCAACCTAAAAATCTTGGAGATCCCAATTTAGTGGATATAATCGGTGATCTTCTCCATGGTGATTAAGCCTCCAAATCATATATAAAGAGGGCATTCCAAGGTGAGATGGGAGGAATGAATCCATTTGAAGCATAATCAATTTGATCTCAAGACATTCATGCAAGGTTTGGACTGGAGAGCTTGGATAATATCGTTGCAGCATCAACGAGTGATTTGTAAGTTCCTTCTTATTGGATTTCCATTAATATCAACTTGGCCTATTCCTTTCACTATGTTGTTCATGATAGTGTCTATGATTAAGTCAAATTGGGTATAGATAGATTTATTTTTTACCTAACAAGATATAGTAGAAGTAGAAAGGTTTGTTTTCCTCTTGTTTTTCAGATGTCTTTGATCATTGAAGGAATTGGAGTAGCGAGGTAAAAGGACAAAGCAACGAGGAAAAACTTCGGGAACCAAGTGGGTATCCCTTCTTCTATCTATAGGTTAATGAACTAGATCAAAAAGGAAAGTAGTAACCACTTTTTTTCTTTTGTCTTTGGACCAAAGAAGGGGTCTTGGTCCAAAGGGGAGCTCAACCTATCTGCAGGGTGAAATTTCTCACAACAACATTGCATGAAGTGTGAAGTAGGAAAGTAAGTAAGTAGAAAAGAGCGATGGAGAGATAAGAGAATGACAAGGGAATTTCTTATGAGACATAATATATGAGTGTAGTGCACATATTTTGTAATGGATATTCTGAATAATATAATAAGAAGTTGGTCATTGTGGACGTAGCCCATCTTGCGTGAACCATGTTAATCATGGTGTGTCTATGTGTTATGGTGTGGTTTTTATTTTTTTTATTGTTCGCATATGATATATGTTATGTTCTTATGAATATGTTACATGTTAATATGTTTCTATGCACATGATATAATCCTAAATAAATGCTAAGTTAGAATGGTTATAAGGATTGCCTCCCATCCCTTCAACACTATGTAAACTTGGTTCCTACAGTTCCCATAGATACCTTGAGTGAGACTTCACCTACTTGTAGGTGATGCCGAAAGGGTCAGCATATGATGTTTTTGATGGTGAATTCATGTTTAACCCTGGGTATACCCACTGCACTCCAACACTAGATATACAATCATTTCCTTTAGATTATACATAGAAAGTTACATAATTGTATCTTAAAGTCTCGACCCTCTTTAAGAGGAAAAACACCTTAAGAGATCCAAGGAAGAAAGAAAATTCTCTCCCTAGTGGATTCGCCAATTCTATTATGGATAAATCCATCCTACGGATAAGCCATATCTCCCTTAGATCTATCCTTGATACAATACAGACAGAGGGGCTATATTCCTATGGTTTTCCCTAGATCCAAAAAACATGTTTCCTATTTTATGTGAAGAGATAGTTAAGAGACATATATTTTCCTTTGAAGGTTTTCCTCACATGTCCTTGGCTAGAGTAGTCCTGGAGATCTAGCTCCAAGCTCCTTCAACCTACTACCTACACACAAGAGATAAACAATACAAATATAAAAATTCTCTCTAGCATTAGGAAATCACAAATTCATCTAGATCTATTCTAATATGTTCAATGTAAGATTAGATCTAACATATATCGTTGAAAATGAACAATATGAAAGGGGAAAACCAATGATCTATAGTAATATGAAATGGATAATTACATAATCTTGTACCTTAGATGAAATATCCATTCCTCCTATTTCCAGGTTCCCGATGCTCCTCCTTGTCCTGTTGAGCTTCTATCTCTATTTTTCCAGCATAACCACTCTCAAAAATCTTCCATCCCCATTCTAGGTTTGATCCCCAGTGGAGTCTCCAATTCTATTAAGAAAAAATTATCCTAGAGATAATCCATATCTCCCTTGGATATGCCCTTGATCCAACACAAACAAAGGGGCTAGATTCCTAGGGTTTTCCCTAGATCCAAACAATATGTTTCTTATTTTATTCTACGAGATAGCAAAGAGGTATACCTTTTCCTTTGAAGGTTGTCCTTGCATGTCCTTAATTGGTGTATTCCTAGAGATCCAGCTCCAAGATCCTTCAACCTACTACCTACACACAAGAGATAAATAATACCAATCTACAAATTCTCTCTAGCATTAGGAAATCACAAATACATCTAGATATATCCTGATCTATTCAATGTAAGATCAGATATAACATATATCATTGACCATGAACAATATGAAAGGGAAAAAACAATTATCTATATTAATATGAAATGGGGAATTACATAATTGTTTACCTTAGATGAAATATGCATTCCTCCTAGTTCCAGGTTCCCTATGCGCCTCCTTGGCCTCTTGAGATTCTCTCTCTATTTTTCTATCATAACCACTCTCAAAACTCTTCCCCCCCCCACCTCCTTGATTTGGCCTCGTCTTATAGGATTTTAGAAGAGATTGGATATGGGGTTCATGACATGTGAATGAGATGGTTACAAGTCATGGACAACTTGATGGCATGTGAACTAAGAAATTACAAGTCATACATAGGAATGATGGTATGTGAACTATGCAATTATAAGTCATGCAGAAGTTTCATGATTAATTGTGAGATTTTTCCAACCTATTATCAAATTTTTCTCTATTATGAGATTTTTCCTCATGTTCCATTCTCAATTATGATATTTTTCCATCTCACTATGAACTTTCTTTTCAATTATGAAATAATTTTTATTTCAAAATTATGAAATTGTGACAAAATCATTATTTCCTTGTGAAATAATTATGAGAATTCTACTAAATTATGTAATTATATCCTAGTAACATTCTTGCAAAACCTATGGTGGAAAATACAAGTACAATAATGCAGCTAAAAAAGAGTTTCCAAAAGGAATTTCAAGTTTTTGCATCCCATATGGAAGAGGCAGCAAGAGATAAAGTGGCAAGAATTGAAGATTATCCAGTCTTAATGGATTTTGAAGATGTTTTGGGGGAAATACCAAGACTACCATAAAATAAAGACATTGATTTATCTATTGATTTGGTACCAGGTGCTGCTCTAATGTCCAAGATACATTATAGAATGAGCACACTGGAGTTGAATGAGTTGGAAATGCAACTTGAAGAGCTATTAAGGAAGGGGTATATATGCCCAAGTGTGTCACTTTGGGGATCCCTAGTGTTTTTTGTAAAGAAGAAAGGTGGAACCTTAAGGTTGTGTATTGATTTTAGACAACTGAATAAGGTCACCATAAAGAACAAATATCCCTTGCCAATAATTGATGATTTATTTGATCAGCTAAAAGGTGCAAGAATATTTTCCAAGATTGATTTGAGATTAGTTTATCATCAAGTGAGGATAAAGGAAGAAGATATCTACAAGGAAACATTCAGGACAAGATACGAGCATTGTGAATTTGTTGTAGTACCATTTGGGCTATCAAATGCCCCAATTGTTTTCATGTGCCTTATGAATGGAGTGTTCAAGGAATACCTGGACAACTTTGTAATTATGTTCCTGGATGATATACGCATCTACTCAAAGTCAAAAGATGAACATGATCATAATTTGAGAATGGTGTTACAACTTTTAAAAGAGCATAAATTGTATGCCAAACTAAGTAAGTGCATCTTTTGTCAAAAGAAGATTCACTACTTGGATCATATCATTTCAACATATGGGATAACAGTTGACCCTAGAAATATAGGGGCCATTAGAGGATGGCCAATACCAAGAAATGTTACAAAGGTCAGATCATTCATGGGTCTTGTAGGTTATTACCGAATATTTGTAAAAGACTTTTCTAAGATTGCAGGCCCAATCACTTCTTTGCAAAAGAAGGGAGTGAAATTTGAATGGACTCCCAAAATTGAAGAAAGCTTTCAGTAGCTGAAAGACATTTTGACAAGTGCACCAGTATTGAATATTACAGATCTAGATGAATACTTTTTTGTGTGCACTGATGCATGCAAGGAAGGTCTAGGTGTCCTCACCCAAAAATATCACACATCTGGTATGCTATTAGTCCAGAAAATTAAAAGAAAACGAGAGGAATTATGCCACCCATGATCTAGAATTAGCATCCATTATTCATGCACTAAAAATGTAGAGAAATTACCTCACGGGGAGGAAATTGTAGCTAAGGACAAACCACTATGCTCTGAAACATTTGTTTGAACATCCCACATTAAATGCCAGAAAAACTAGATTGTTAGAATTACTAAGTGAATATTTTCAAGAAATTAAACACTTGCACGCTAAACCTAGTAGAAGAGAGGAAGAAAGATTTAGACTATAAAAGAAATGACAAAGAAAACATTCAGTACACAGAGATTTTACCTTGGAAACCCAAATGAGAAAACCAATATTCCTTGAGCGTCTTTCTCTCTTGTTGTCTATTTCATTCAAAATAAAATTTTACATGCCTAACCTTGGTCTACACCTAAGACACAATCGACATCATACCTTCTTTAATTACACAAGAACATCCATGTAGACAATTCGACTTACATCCACATGACCAAAAACCTCTAAGACGATTTCTCTAAAGATTAACTCGAGATTATCTTTTACATCATTAAAACACGCCTTATTTATAGACTTTACAATAGGAAAAATCCTAAAGAAAGGCGCCCAAAAATGGTTACAGATCCACGCAGATAATTGACTACAAATCCTGTGAATCTCGAGATTCGTTTATAGTCGACTACCAAGTTGGAATATTGATTGACTACCAGTCGAACTTCATTCAATCTTTAGTCAGTTACCACATGATCGCCTATCAACCTCTTGTCAATTGGCCTCTTCAACTTGTTGTCGATTACTTCAACTCCGACTTTGCTCGGTCGATCCACTTCAACCTTCAACTTTCACTACAAAGAATATAACAACCCAACAAATATGACTTTGAAATTAAGCATGCCAAGGGAAAAGAGAATGAAGTGGTTGATGCACTCATTAGGAGAGAGAGATGCATATTGCAGCCCTTAGCATGTACAAAACTGATCTCACAGATACAATTATTATAGCAACAAATTCATATCAGCACTATTTGTAAATAAAAGGAACATTACAGTAAGACATTTTACATCGGAAATTTAAATATTATGAGATGCAAGAGGATGTAATTCTCACATATAAACGAAAAATATATGTGCCAAATTCCAATGAGCTAAAAAAATATAGTGTTGAGGGAAATGCACAATGTCCCATATGTTGGGCACCTAGGATATCATAAAATAATTGCAAATGTAAGAAGCCAATAATTCTGCCCAAGAATGAAGAAGAAGTGGCCAATTATATAGTCAGATGTCTAGAGTGCCAGAAGGTGAAGAAAAAACATAGAAATCTAGTTGGCTTATTGCAGCCATTACCCATTCGATAATGGAAATGGGAATAGTTAAACTTTATTGTATTACTACGTTTCCTAGAACAATGAAGAAATATGATTCCATCCTGGTAGTGGTGGACAAATTGACTAAGGTTGCACATTTTATTCTAGTAAATACTACACACAAGGCAACAAATATTGTAGAAATTTACATGAAAGAAGTTTTCAAGCTACATGGAGTGCCCAGGACAATTGTCTTAGACAAATATTCCAAGTTTACACCCAAATTTTGGAAAGGTTTGTTGAAAAGATTTTGAACAAATATAAACCTTAGTACAATGTATCACCCAAAGTCAAATGGGAAAATAGAGAGGACTAACAGAATAATTGAGGACATACTTAGAATGTATGTGATGGAAAATTCATTTAGTTGAATTTTCTTACAATAATGGGTATCAAGCCTCATTAAAAATGAGTTCATTTAAATCATTTTATGGAAGGAAGTGTAACACACCAGTGAGTTGGGATAATCTAGTAGACAGAGTAGTTATTGGGCCATGTTTGTTGAAGGAAATGAAAGAGAAAATGACAAAGATCGAACATAAATTAAAGGCTACTCGGGACAGGAAGAAGAGTTATGAAGATATGAACAAAGCTTTCTGAGACTTTAAAGTGGGTCAACATGTGTTTTTTAAATTCAAAGTGAAGAGAAGTTTGCTAAGAATGGGTATCTTCCCAAAGTGGGCAGCAATATATTGTGGACCTTTTGAAATATTAGAAAGGATAGGGCTAGTTGCATACATGTTATCATTGTCTTCATCCATGAGAGCGCATAATTCATTTCATGTGTCATTATTACAGAAATAGGTGCTTGACCCTAACCACATAATTGATTGTGCTATGATCCATGTAGAACATGAAGGGGATTTTAGGGTGGAACCAATACACATCCTAGACCTGAAAGTCAAAGTGCTCAGGAACAAATCCATAGGGATGGTAAAGTTTCAATGGACCTACTATGGTCTTGAAAACGCTAGATGGGAGCACGAAGAAAACATACAGTAGGAATACCCGCAATTTTTTGACAATTTTGAAGAAAACACAATATAAGAATGTAAGACTCCTTTGAGAGGATAGAGTTTCGAAACCACATCTCGAAGTCCACACTAGGGACCCTGATAAGATAATGGTACAACCCGATGGACTAAGAGCAATGAAGGGGGTACATTCCTTGGGTCAACGGGTTGAGAGGAACAATAGATTTTGGTTGGAACTGTTGCTCACTAGTACAAAATGGGTAATTAGTGATTATGTGACCAAAACATTTAGTCACAATAGTATTATACTACCAAAGTTGAGCAATTTTAAGTAACACAACTAAAAATGACTAACTTAATGACCAATTTATTTTAGGTACAAAAACTACAACTACATAACAACTACATGAATATGAATTAGTAGTGTTTCTATCGATAACTTGACATAACCACATAACTTGCATTCCCTCGTACTTAGGAATATTATGGTCTTTGACATCCTCAAAATTTAATTTTGTTTTTTTGTTTATTTAGACCTTCTCCTAGCTAGTTTGGAGGAATGTCACATGCCTACAAAGTGCCATCTAAATCCTCAAGTTGCAATTTCCTTTTCCATCCATGTCACATTGTATTAACATAATTCGTTTTTTTAATATTAGAGAAATCGGTAACTTGGAAACCCTTTTCTAGATACCACCCAAGATTGAGCATGTATGTTCCCACTATAACCACTCGAGAAATTGCACACCCCACAAGCAAAACTCTCAGGTAAGGGAGAAATTCAAACCTAGGATGAGATTCCCACATATTTCTTAGTTGGATGCCTTATGGTATGAGGCAGATACCATTCAACCAAACCCTCCCAGGAGTATTAACAGAATTCTTATTCACCTATCTTGAAATCCCCTATGGGCTTGAAAACCATAAGCCTATAACAACTTACATAGCTTTAAATAGTCATACTATATGTGTGTGTGTGTGTGTGTGTGATGCTCAGTATGAGTACGAGGAAGATGTGTAATTCATTCCATGCTCAACACAGGGTTCACACACACACACACACACACACACAGAACCATTGTAGATCCATCTTAAATTTGGATTTATCATGCATGGAGAGGGATCAAGTCCCTTGTGGTGAAAACTTAAATTTTAAATTGAAAAAAATTGAGAAAGATTTGCAGCTTAATGGATTCGATCCATATATGTGCATGATATATCTGGAGTTAAGATGGACCTACAATGATTTTATTCTATTTCAGTGATTGTTTCAAATAATAGAGATGTTGTCATGTGGGTAATTCTTATCGTCATATATTGGTTTAAAAAAATACTTATAACATATAATAATAGTTAAATACTATATATTAACCAAATATAAAGACAAATAAAAATAAAAATATCTATATACATACGAAAGAGAGAGATAGAGTTTTGGGAAGAGGATAATATCATTTGGGACCATTCAGCCAGTTGCAAGCATATGAGCATATGATTTATGAGCAAATGCATGAATATATCTAATGGATTTTCAAACATAAGAAAATAAGTTTTTTTTCTTTTTTCTAGATGGATATATTTTGAGTGAGGCGATTTGGGCACCATCTATCTGAGACATGATCGATCTATTGCAAAGAACGATGATGCAAACACCTATTAATTATGAGTAGAGATAAAACCTAATATAGGTGAAATCAATATTTATTTTGAATTAGCAAAGGTATAATTTATCATCATCGACCTCTCTTCTTCGCATCAATCTGAGGTTTTTCTTAGCACGAATATGTGCATATTTGATAATTTAAGCACATAGTGAACTAAATATATTCTTAGCTCAGATATTAGTAGAAAAACATCTCTGCTTCACCCAACAACTACTAAATTTAATCAACATGATGATAAGTATGAAGATATAGAGGTTTTTCATAGCATGTATCTATGGTTACTACAAGTTGTATCTATGACAACGCCAAGAGTGATATGAGGAAAGGAGGGTGTAGGTATGTTGATCCTAGAGGAGGGGGTGTTATATTACACAAAGGATCTGCTGGAAGGCCAACAAATATGGTCCAACCCAACATTCTACACTCTTGAAGACACATTGGATCCTTAGAGGACTTCCCAAGTGGGGTCAATTCCACTAGAATAAGAGATGGTCACCATCATAGGAATATTGGCACATGCTCTTTGAAATCACCATATAGGGGATGGTGACCTAATAAAGAAGGAGGTGAAGGGTTTTCGTGGCATATCTCCTGAAATTCTTAAATGCGGGAATGATATCTCTACAAAGAATCTTGATGGGTCAGATATAGAGGATTCATGGCTTTTAAACCATGAGAATTATGAGTACATGAATTTATGTCTTTCAAATTCTAGTTGTGATGCTATCTTTACTCTAGACAAGACCTGGATTGATCTTGATATCCCTTGTTATGATTCAAATAAAAGGTATGATAGATATCAAGAGTCTAATTTCATTAGTGATATGTTGGAATGCCAACATACAAGTGTCTCTCCACCCTTGGCTCTAGTGAATTTGGGGTTGTACAATGTGAAAGGTGGGAGGAAATATAAATGTTGTCATTGCGTTATACAGATGTAGGGTCCAATCAACCTTTTTCTAGGATAGAAGAGAAAACTTAATGAGAAGCCGGAGATGGAAAACTAGGCCCTTGTAGGTCATTTTCCAGGAAGGAAAATGAGCCTTGAAACCCTGAAGGTATGGAAAAAAACTAAATTTGAGCCCAAACTCAGTTACACCCCTTGATATTTAATTTTTGTTAGTAGATGGATGGTTTGGATATTTCAAAATGTGGGTGAGATTGAAAATATACTACACCAAAGGTGGAACTGGGGTGCTCAACCACTTTTCCTCCAAAAGTGGTATATAGATTTTGATGCAAGGTCTATGCATCTGGATATCATCTCGATCTAGGTGAGGATTTAGGGGCTCTTCCTAGTCCTGTGGTCAGAACCAATATTTGAGGAAATTGGGAGCACACTTAGCATTTTTATGAGGATTATTCGTCATTTAGAAACTCAAGCTATATGGTTATAGTATGTATTCTAGTTGTTATGGATATTAGCAAGGGCCCTATGGAGAATATGGAAATTAGAAAAGGTTCGAACTATTTTCACTTGAAATTGGACCACAAAGGTATATCCTTCAAGTGTGGTAGATTCTATTGTTATGAACATCTAGAAGTTGAATGCACATATGAAACCTCTAGAAAATTCTTGGTTCATAAGAAGAAAATGGTTGATGGGGAAGATGAATTAAAGGGTCTAAATCCATACTCAAAATCGATGGAAGTTCTAGAAGTTAATGGGGTTATTGAATATCAATAGGAGGTACCTCATGTGGTTGCTTTCCTATCCTTAGACATAATACATCCCAAATATTAGACGATGGAAGGTTCTTGCTACAAAAAGGATTGCTCAACACTTTCGGGTCAGTCCTTAAAGTCCCCTTCATCAATTAAAATAAAATATTTTGAAAATATGGTGTTTGGGACATGGGGATTATATGTTGATTTCATATACCTAGAACCCTTGAATGAATTTCTACCTAGCCTCTCTAGAATAAAAAAACCCTAACTCTTTGCCTTTAATTCACTTTCTTATGATAAATGAGGGCTAGTTAGATGAGACCTCTTGAATGGGTTCCTTTGCAAATCCGAGTATAGACATGGAAGATACCAAGCCACACAAAAAAACACCTTTCAAGGAAACCTCAAAATACAATCTCAGATTGAGAAGAAAGGGAATTGTTGATTTTCATAGGAAGGTGGTAGGGGGTTTGGGTTTTTACTAGATAATGGCCAAAAATACCCCCATAGGGGAAGGAATTATATTATGTCATTGGCTAAAATACAAGCATCCTAGGAAATTAAATGTGGTAAGCAACTATCTTTGATAGGGCCCTTAGAGAAAATTCTCCCAAAGAGGGATTAAAATGATCTTCATGACCCTTAATTTATGAGGGTTGGAAAACCCCTTGTAAAAAATGGCCCTAAAAGTATTGGTAGAGGCAACAAATCCTTCTTTCATTATTTTCCAAGAAACTACGACTTATGTGGAGAAAATTGCTCAACAACTTTAATTTTTTTTTAGGTAGCTAGGAATTTTATTTTATTGATGCTACTGGAAGTTCAAGGGGGAACATAAATGGGTGGAAGAAATGCTTATTTACCCTTACTAACTCTTGGGAATTTAAAATAGGTCTAGGGAATACTATGTTCTCTCTAGACCTTGGAAAGGAAATTTCTCTTTTGAATGTGTATGGGCCATATGTGGATATGATGGAATACTAGGATATTTTATTCTATATGGAATGGATTTAATATGGGTTAGTAGCGGTGGGAGGGGACCTACATTCGTCTTTTGGAGCCTCAAAGGTATGGGGAATAACCACACACATGGATTGTCTTTCTCGCTACTTTATTAAAAAGTTGGAAGAAGTAGGTTTACTAGATACTGAGTTTGTCCAATTATCCCCAACCTAGAGAAATAAGAGATCGGGAGAGATCCATATTACAAAGAGGCTTGATCATTTTTTGATAACTAAAGATTTCCTAGATGAAGCATATAGAATAAAAGCGATGGTTTTTTGGAGGGGGATTCAAACGACAATTGAGTCATACTAGAAATAGCCATTACCCAAGAGAAACATACAAGTCCATTCGAGATGAATCCAAAATGGATAAAGGAATAAGAGTTTATTAATAGGATCAAATAGATATGGGAGCCTTATAATGAATATTTAAGAGAATATTCTCCTTTAGTGTTCCATCAAAATATGAAAAAATAAAAGAAGATAGCTATGCAACAGGCAAAAGAAAAGAAGTAGAAGTATGAAAAATATCTCGAGAAGTGTCCAATAAGCCTTGGAATCTCATTACAACATTGAAGGTTTTGATTTTTTAATAAAGGAACATAAAGCAAAAAAACTTCTTGAAGATAAAAAGAAGCAAATACTTCTAGAAAAATAAAAAGAATGGAGAATTAAAAGTATTTAGGGCCTTATGGCTCTAGGCAGGAGATGAAAACACAATTTTTTTCACAAGTATGTCAATTGTAGGAGGAACACTAATTCAACATGAAAAATTGAAAAGGATGATGGAACATGGGAACTAAACTTCATGGAAATTGTTGCAGAAGGAATACATTACTTCTCATCCCTGTTCAAAGAGGAATCTCAAGCCACCATAGCATAGGTAATAAAATTGTTAGATTATTTTCCATGCTATGTCACTCTAGAGCACGATTTGATGGAGGATGTTGGAAAAGAATAATTGTTTTGTATTCTTCAAAGCTTCTATAAGAACAAAATCCTAGGGCCTAAAGGACTCCCTATGGAATTTTTTCTTCATTGTTATGATTTAATAATAGAATATCTAAGGAGGGTGGTTGAGGCCTCAAGATATACATGAACGATGCTTAGAGCCTTCAATACAACCTTCTTTCTCTAGTTCCAAAAGATGACAATCTGGCATCTTTTCAAAAATTCAAGCCAATTTTCTTATGCAACTATATATGCAAAATCATCTCTAAGGTAATAGCAAGAAGAATGAAAAAAAAAATATTGAGCAGAGAATGAAACCCTAGCTCTACGCCTATGCAAGCCGCTGCATGACTAAATCAGGATCTGTCGTAGCAACACACTAGCACAGATCCAGCGCAGGCAGACACCAGCTCTGACCCGTCAATATGAATGTCGAAGAGGGGGGGAAACCCCCCTCGTATAGAAACATCACAGCCAACAATAGATCAGGAACAAGGGAAAAACGACCGGCGTTTGAACTGCCACAACAGATCTGTGAACAACTCCTAGCCAGAGAACAGGGATTCAAAAAGGAAATGGAGACAGAGGCTAGCACATCCCATCCAAAAGCACCTCGCGGATGGGAGCCCGGAAAATGCATCCCACAAATGGAAAAATCCCCATGATACATTATAAGCTCAACAAGGGTAGGGGAACACACCCATTTTATGCAAGAACATGCCCTCATCGGCAAATTTATGGGACTCTGGCCATCCGAAAGGGATTTCAACAAATGGATCAAACATTGGTGGAACACTAAGGGTGACTATGAAGTTCATCTCAGCTCTAAAGGCTTCTTCATAGTCATATTATATAACCCAGAAGACAGAGATTGCATCTTTGAGAACGGCCCATACTTCTACAACTCGGCAGGGCTATTCCTAAGATTTTGGACAGAGCGCTTCAACCCGGACAAGGAGGACTTCACAATGGAACCTGTCTGGATCCGCCTCTATTCCCTTCCGCAGGAGTTCTGGTTGGAGGAGATTCTCATGGGAATAGGCAACACAATCGACCAATATGTCAAAGCCTCATAAGCCACTAGGCAGTGAAAATTCACCTCATACGCTCGAATATGTGTTTACATGAACATAGCTAAGGCTTTACCAGGGGTAGTAATGCTAGAGTATCAGGATGAAGACTGGTCACAAACCCTTGACTATGAACACATCCCTTTCAGGTGCAGAAAATGCCATGAACATGGACACCTGTTCCGGGACTGCCCACTCAATAAGCAAGCTTCCAAAGCCATTTAAAACCTGCAGAAGGACGGTTTCACCACGGTCCAAAACAGGAAGAAAATCCTACCAAAAGGAAAATACTTGACCCCAAACCTAAGATCTTGACCAAGAATGCATACGATATACTGAGCCAGCTACCAAAGGATGAGTAAATCCAAGATCCACGCGAAGGATTGCAGAAGGACAAAGACCAGAACCTTACACCCTCCTCCTCTGGCCCAAATAAAGACATCCACACAGACAAAAAAGGAGATGGAGATGGAGACACCCTAATGTAAGTGGACGCCCAAGACTTAGCAGGTATTGACCTTGAAAAACCTGAGGAAGCTCTCAATCAGAAGGATCTGCAAGCCCTCCCCGAAGAGTAACTCAGAAAGGTACACAAGGTCTTTCTAGATTCAACAGTGGGATCCACATCACGCTTAGGCATAGCCACAGAATTAGGCTCAGGCTAAAAAAAATACCACGCGAGAACAAAAGGAGGGGACGAAAACTAGTACATCAACTAATAAAAGAAGCTGACAATCTCATGATCAACTCAGGTCAGATACATAATCTCTCGGAGGGATACCTCCACCCACACCCACCCTCATAATGATGAATATCATCACTTGGAACATTAGAGGACTCAATGACAGATCCAAGCAAAGGACTCTCAGGGACTGCATCAAAGCTGAAAGCCCAGATATTCTAATGTTACAAGAAATGAAATGTGCAGGAATGGAAGCCGAAACCATCTTTCAATGCATATGGAAAGGTTGCAACTCCATCCAAACAGACTCCTCAGGAGCCTCAGGAGGTCTGGCCATACTGTGGAACCCAAGCAACACCACTCTCATTGGACCCTTTTCCACTATAGGCACCTTATCAACTCACTTTGAAATCACAGGCTTGAATCAGGAGGGAACCATCACCAATGTCTATGGACCCCAAGGGAAACAGGAAAAAATAAAATTCATGGAAAGGTTGGCTTGGGTAAAATATTTGGCAACCACACCTAACTGGATCATAGGAGGTGAATTCAACATGATCATGTCACTGGAGGAGAAAACAAGCAGGAGCAAGAGACTCGAGCAAGATAGTGGTAAGTTCAAAACTCTTCCTGAGTAGCTAAAGCTAGTAGACATAGAGAACAACAATGGCACCTTCACGTGGTCCAACCGCAGGTCTGGAAACTAGCACGTAGCCTGTCGATTGGATCGCTTTCTTGTGGTGGAGGAATTGATTGAAAGAGACCTCTGCATGGAAATCCTTATTCTCCCAAAAGCTGGATCTGACCACTGGCCAATATCCCTCCAGCTGGCAATAGAGGCAACACCTAAATTTAAACCATTCCGGTTTGAGAAATTTTGGCTCACACACCCAGATTTCCAACAGCTCGCAAAAACTTGGTGGGCTCAAGCCGAAGTAGACCATGGCACCAAAATATATAGATTCCAACAAAGGCTCAAAAATTTCAAGCAACTGCTAAAATACTGGAACAGAAACACTTTTGGCAACATATTCCAAAGCATTAAGGACACAAAGAACAAGTTGGCTGAAATAAAAAGAACCTTTATCTCAGGGACTCGAACTGCTGAGCTCATGAAGGAGGAGGAGGAACTGCAAGTGTAGCTAGAGGAAAGAAGAAAACAAGAGGAGATACTATGGAGGAAAAAATCTAGGGTGCAATGGCTCAAAGAGGGGGAAAAGAACACAAAATTATTCCACAGAACCATGATACATCGATGACACATCAACAGAATAACCCATCTGGAAAATGAACAGGGTAAAATGATCAGAGAACACACCCAAATCGAAGAGGAGCTCAACAGGTACTACCAGAACCTCCTTACGGAAACTAAGGCGGACAGAAATGAAGCCATCACTCAAGTCACCAGTCACATACCCTCACTGGTTACCCCTAAACAGAATGCAGCTCTCATGAGGAAAATCGCTCAGGAGGAAGTGGACCAAGCAGCAAAATCTATGCCCCCAGGAAAAGCTCCAGGCCCAGATGGCTTCACTACTGACTTCTTCCATCACTGTTGGGACATAGTAAGGAAGGAATTTTGGTAGGTCATAGAGGAATCACAAATGTCGGGCCAAGTTCTCCAGGATCTCAACGCAACCTTCCTCACTCTCATTCCAAAGGAGGAAAGAGTCACAAATCCCAAACAGTTTAGGCCCACTTCCTTATGTAATGTAATTTACAAGATCATTACAAAGGTGATCGCAAATCGCCTCAAGCCAATACTGCCCTATGTCATCTCCAAGGAACAAGCTGGCTACGTAGAAGGAAGACAAATTATGGATAGCGTCATTCTAGCACATGAGGTGATCAACTCTCTCAAATCAACAAAAACTCCAAGTATGTTAATCAAACTTGATCTCTCAAAAGCTTTTGATAAAGCCAGCTGGCAATACCTTAGAGCCATCTTAAATTCTTTTGGTTTTGACCAAAATTGGGTAAATTGGATTTTGAACCTCACCTCTTTGGCCTTCTTCTCTATCCTTGTCAATGGAGTCCCTTCCCGACCCTTTTCACCCTCCAGAGGTATTAGGCAAGGGGACCCATTATCGCCCTTCCTTTTTGTACTCATGGAGGAAGGCTTGGGCCGCTACATCAAATCAGCAGTTCTAGAAGGCTCCCTCAAAGGCTTACCCTTGCATAACATTCAGCCAGCTCCCTCACATAGTAATTTTTTTTATGAAACCCTTCTCATGAATTCCCCCACTGCTCGCGAAGCCAACAAGCTCAACTCCATCTTCTCTAATTTTACAGAAGCCTCACGCATGACGTTGAACCTAGATAAATCCAAGTTCTTTTTTTTCAACACTCTAGCTGCGGTTCAATCACATATCTCCAAACTCCTGGGCATCCCCAAGAGCTCCCTTCTGTCCAACTACCTAGGCATTCCTCTCAAAGGAGCATCAGCTAAATCCATCTCCTGGGACAACCTCCTCCTCTCCATATCGAATAAGTTGGCCAACTGGACCTTCAGACCGCTAAATATCACAGCCAGACTGGTCCTGCTAAAATTGGTCCTACAAAACTTACCCACTTATCTCTTTACCTCCCTAGCAGCTCCCAAGAAAATCATCAAAGTTGTAAGAAACCTCCAGAGAAATTTCCTTTGGCAAGGCCTACATCCCAACAAGAAATGGGCATTGGTAGGCTGGGATAAGGTATGTGCACCAAAAAGCATGGGTGACCTTGGACTCCAAGACCTAGGGAAGCTCAACCAGATAATGGGAGCCAAGATGTGGTGGAGATGGATGAAAACACCAGATGACCTATGGGCACAAATCTAGAAAAACAAATATGCTCCCTCCATGCATATTGATCAACTGATCAGGCACAATGTCTGAATACAGGGCTCAAACATTTGGAACACAGCCTGGCAAAACAGAGACCTAATACAGAAGCATGCCTTTTGGGAGATCCGCAATGGAGGAAGTGCAATGTTTTGGCAAGACTCATGAAAACAACTTAAACCTCTAAATGATATGGCAAAGCTAAGACCCCTCCAACAAGATCTTAATCAAGATCCTCCACTTAAGGTAAAAGATCTATGGAAACCCCTCGAACCAAGACAGCAGTGGCGATAGTGGAAGACCTCCAACCAGGAATTAAGAGTCCCAGACGACTTAAATCTGTCAGTCTGGCACCACCATGCAAGACACAGGAAAATCCCCAATAGAGAAGGCCCAGACATCCTCAGATGGGGACACTTCACAACTGGTAATTTTTCGGTCAAAGAAGCCTACTACTTACAAGGCAATTACCACAATCAGGAAACGGACAATATTTGGAACAAAATCTGGCACAAGGCATTATGGCCAAAGGTTTCCACCTTCCTCTAGTTAATTGTCCATAACAGAATTCTAACATGGGATAATCTCAGGAGAAGAGGCTTCACTGGGCCCTCAATTTGCGTCTTATGTCAACACCAAGAGGAGACCAAAGAGCATATTTTCAATGGTTGTCATTATAGCCAATCTATCTGGGACCAAGGGGCTCAAAAAATGCGTAGATCCAACCAAAATAGAGGCAGCATTAGAGATACTATTGAAAACTGGAACTCAATCACTTACAACAACCCCATATTGAACTACATTTGGAAAATCCTCCCAGGGTTTATTCTCTGGCAAATATGGAAGGAGCGAAACAAACGCATATTCCACTCCACGGAATCCACTCTAGATTTAACTTGGGGAAAAATTGCCATGCTCATCAAGGAAACAGTTAGAAGCAAGAACTGGCAATGCAAACTCTTGCCAGCAAGGATTTCCAATCCCCGAATGGGGTGCCACGTAGCGCAAGGTGGGCACGTGAAGTAGCACCAAGAGGGGCCATTAATGGTGGCCAATCGCCCTCATATCCCCGCTAGTTATGAGGGGCATCAATTCAGTTGGCCTCGACGTGTTGACGAGGCCTCTCGGGCGCGGCAGGAGACCGGACAAACAGAGCATTAGGCCTGCGACCTTAATGGCTACAGCCACCATTTTCGCCCTTATCAACCTGCGCGGTGGCTTCGGGATGCATTGGAAGCTTACAGAGCCGAGCAAGAACAACAGCACAGGGGAATTTCTGGCTCTCGTCCTCGTTCTCACCATGCCACGAGCAAGAGGAAGACCCTGC
>JZKD02S2017505.1:15929-30411 GCA_000966675.3 Picea glauca | reverse complement strand
TTGTGTTGCAGCATGTTTCAGCATCTGTTCTTCATAAACAATCGATTGCCATCAATGACAACCTTGATCATCTGCGCCTTGATCATCTGCGTCATCTCTGTTGTAGCCATATTTCCAACAAACTGTCCATGTCCTCTGCTGAGATCCTATGATTAAGGAGGGAGCTTCGACTATCTACGTGCATCATATCTTTTTCCCAAATCCCTGAAGTCCCGAAATTTCTCCACGTGCCCCTAGCCCTTCGGCGTTCGACGATCAACAATTCTCATTGAACATTCCTTATTCCACGCTATTCCCAAACTCTCGAACTCGCGTTATGTTTGGTGATCTGCTGTCATTATTGGAATCTTGACCTTTAGCGATCGATGATTCTCATTGAACATTCCTTATTCCACACTATGCCCAAACTCCCGAACTCTCGTTATGTTCGGCGATTGGCTATGTTATTGGAATTTCGACCTTCGACGATTGACGATTTGGGTTGGATGTTCCTATAATGTACCACTCAGTAAATCTTCCAAACTTCGAATTTGTCTAAACTCATGGGGTCTTGATTATGTCACCAGCCACGTTGGCCAGGTAGGCATGAATCGAGACTGACACGTAGATGGGTCAGGGGCGACACGTGCCCTCACCCGAGATGACACATGTCATGTTTCAAGGGATCTATGGGATAGGTGATGTGCATGGGTCCAGGTGGCTCATGGCTCGTCAAGTTTAAATCCACGACACCATGGATGACATCACCACACCTTGCCACATTGGAACTGACATGCTTCTACATTCCTCGGATCTCACGATCGAGGATCTACAACTATGGTTACCTCTGGGTTTCAACATTCGGGAGTGTTTCTATGCAAACTCCTCTTACCTTCCGAAGCGTCCAATATATGAATTAGAGGGACTAGCACCACGTGTCCCCAAAGGATCCCACGATCTACGGTTCTAGGCATTTCGCAGCTTCGGCCTTCGGGGTTTTTGGATCCCAGTTTAGTTGGAGAGATAGGTTCACCCAACCACCTGGGGAACCGCCTATCACTGGACAATATTATGGAAAATCGACTCTCTCGGTTACCTTCGACTCGTATAAGGATGATGAGATTGGTCATACTTCAAAGTCCCGAACTTTTAGAACTACGAAGCCAAGGGGACATAGCTTCCTTAGGCTTAGCCTAAGGTTCCTGGGTATTGGTCATATGGGTCCTTTTGAACGGATCTCGTCCGATCGTCTTCCAAACGAAGGGTCCTCTCCTTTTTAAGGCTTCCACTTAGTTATCCTTCAAAATATTTTATCATGAAATGGTTAAGGACTTGGGTCTTGAAGTTCTGGTCACACGACAAGGGGTCTAGAAGAGGCATCCTCTTCAGATGGATAGGTTCAGGTCATCACGATATCTCCTATCTTGGTCCTCTTACAATATTATGTCCCAGGAATCCTCAGGAGCTAAGCTACGCATACCGACTATTGGTCAAAAGTGTAAGTTTAAAAATAGAAGGAGGCATACACATATCATAACCATTCCACCCAGAAGTCATTTATAAATGAACATGTGTATAAATCCAAGCATTCATCCATTATTCCAATTCAATACATAAAACATAGAAAATACTTATCAGAACTAGATAACATGAAGCGACTGCTGAAAGGGCTGCTCGTTTCCACCCAACCATAGGCTCAGTCACTCCAAACAGATTTACCACTAGCCACCCCCAAGATAGACAATGATTCTCTGCAACATAATATTTTTTTTTGGTTCAACAACAGTAGGGACGAAGGTTACTCTCCTCCTGTGGGATCTTGACAATGGTTTACAGGATACCAAGCAAGGAGGACCAACCTTATTTATCAGCTTGTATCATAACCTTGTCATCTATTTCCTGTGACCAGAACACTTATTTTTCTATTTCTTCCTTGACCTCGGGAGCTTTACCTCTCGTCTCTGCACTCTTCATAGGTCTCCCTCTGCCCACGACATCTTCTTTTCTCACATCTTTCAGCAAGGTTGCGTGTGGCTCGAATTCCCAACTTGTGGTCAGTTCTGGAAGCCTTACAGATGGGTTCTTTGCCCCATCCCCCCATTAACTCTTAAGGAGGTCTTCCCACCTACTAGCCTGACTGTAATTCATTTTCGGATCAAAGGATTGTTCTGGTCCTGAGGAGTTAAATCCAGTAAGGTATTGGTTTGGTGAAGGTTAACGCAACCATTCCTGGTCCCCTTCACCCTCTCTTTTCATGGCATCTGTGGTCTTTCTTATTTCACCCCCCTTTCCACAATCATGCAACACTTATCCATTTTTATACTTAGTAGAAAAATTTACTTTTAGTGACTCTTTATACAAAGGTCTATCAAATGAAACATTCACACATATTAATTTTTCCATAGTCTCTTGGCCATTATAGTTATATTTACAAACTAGGGGAAACATGGTGTTATAATTCCCTTTCCCTTAAAGGAACATCGTCCTCGATGTTCTATCTGCCAACACGCTCTGTATATACAGAAGTGAACAAAAATGGATATGCCTATATCATGGCATTCTCCATTTCCCACATAGCCTCATCTGGGCCAAAGTGTTTCCACTGCACCTTGACCTGTGTAATGGTTCGGTTCCTGAGTGAGGTTTCTTTCCTATCTAGTATGCATTGAGGTTCTAGAATGAATTCTCCCTCTGGTTCCACCTGGATCACTGACCAGTCAATTATATGATTAGAATCATGTACATATTTCTTCAATAATGAAACATGAAAAACATTGTGTGCCTCTACTGTGGGAGGGAGTGCTAGCCTATATGATACATGTCCCACTCTATCTAAGACTTCAAAGGGTCCACAATGCCGAGGTGTCAGCTTGGCACAAGCTCCCATTCTCAGGGAAATATTTCTGGACCTAACTCTAAGATTGACATGATCTCCTGTCTTGAACTCTCTGGGAGTTCTCTTTCTATTGGCATAACTTTTTTGTTTATCTTGAGCGATTTTCAGATTTTGCTTTATCTGAATCACTTGTTGTTCCATTTCTTTCAGCATGTCGGGTTCGATTGTAATTCTATCCACTGGATTACTCCAACTGATTGGAGTCTTGCACTGTCTACCATATAGGGCTTCAAAAGGGATCATCTTTAGAGATTCTCGATAACCGTTGTTGTAGGAAAATTTTACCAGTGGCAGGTAGTCCTCCCACTTCTTAGGCTAATGCATTACATGCATTCTTAGCATGTCTTCTAATATCCCGTTTACTCTTTCTGTCTATCCATCGGTTTGAGGGTGATAGGCTGTGCTAAACAACAATTTAGTCTCAAAACCAACCATCAAGAACTTCCAAAAACTTGAAGTGAATTTTGTGTCCCTGTCAGATACAATCTCCCTAGGCATGCCATGCAGTCTGAATATATCCTTCATGAAGGTGTTGGCAATATCTATTGCCTTGCAAGTCAATTTGATAGGAATGAAGTGAGGGGACTTGCTCAACTTGTCCACCACTACCATGATGGCATCATTTTTCTTGGCCGATTTTGATAATCTGGTGATGAAATCCATGGAGATGGTCTCCCATTTCCATTCCAAAATTGGTAGAGGTTGCAACAACCTTGCTGGGTGCCAGTGTTCTACCTTAACTTGCTGGCATTCTAGAAATTTAGCTAAATATTCAGCTATATCCTTTTTCAATCCAGGCCAATAGAATTGTTTTCTAGTGGTCGTAATCATTTTCTGATAACCTGGATGACCAATGTATGGTCTCTTGTGCAGTTCATCCATTATGAACCTCTTCAAGTCGTCACAACTTGGAATATACAATCTATTTTTGTAAGTCGGCAGACCTTTGTTCAACATCTGATAGCCTTCATACTTTAGCCCCGTGGGATCTTGCTTTAGGTATGATGCCACGGTCTTGAAGAATGCATCTGTTTCTTGTGCATTCCTGACTCTTTCTATGAAATATGTTTCACAGGTGCTCACCACTTCCAGGTGAATCATTTTCATACGTCTGCTAAGGGAATCGACCACCTTGTTTTCCTTTCCTTTGATGTGTTTGATTTCAAAATCAAACTCACTAAGGAGAGCCATCCAAATAGCTTGTTTAGCATTGAGTTTTGGTTGACCAAACAGGTTCCTCAACCCACAATGATCTGTCATAAGTACAAATCTCCCACCTAGGATGTAATTCCTCCACATTTTTAAAGCATGCACTATGGCAGCCAACACTAGATCATGGGTCACATACTTGATTTCATGCTCATTCAATTTTATGGATTCGTAGCAAATTACACATCCTCCTTGCATAAGGACTCCTCCGAATCCTTCCTTGGAGGCATCTGTACACACGAAGAAGTCATTATCAAGGTCTGCAATCTTCAACACGGGTGCATGGGTCAGAAGGTATTTCAGTTTCTGAAATCTTTCTTCACATTATGATGTCCAAGTGAATTTAACTACCATTTTCTGGAGGGCAGTGATTGGAAAACCAATCTTGGAAAATCCTTTTATGAAACTTCTATAATATTCTGCTAATCCCATAAAGGATTTGATATCATATATGTCCTTTGGGGTAGGACATTCCATAATAGATCTGATCTTGTTAGGGTCTACTGCCACTCCTTGTTTAGAAATAACATGGCCTAAGTAATGGACTTGTTTCTGGAAAAAGTCACACTTGCTAAACTTAGCGTAGAGTTGATGCTCTATTAGGACTTGAAGTACAAGTCTAAGATGTTCTTCATGATCCTCTCTATTCTTGGAGTATATTAGGATATCGTCAATGAAAAAAAATACAAATCTATCTAGGAATTTTCTGAGTACATTATTCATCAGGCACATAAAAGTGGCAGGGGCATTGATTAATCCAAGTGGAACCACCACAAATTCATAGTGACCATATATTTTCATGAAGGATGTTTTGTGTATATATTCATCCTTGATTCAGACTTGATAGTATCCATTCCTCAAGTCAATCTTCGTGAAAATGGAAGCACCCCCTAATTGGTCGAATAAGTCATTGATTCTTGATAAGGGGTACTTGTTCTTTATGGTTGTCTTATTGAGTTGTCTATAATCTATGCACAGTTGGAGTGTGCCATATTTCTTCTTCACAAATAGGATTGGTTCTCCCCATGGAGATACACTGGGTCAGATGTAGCCTTTGTCCATAATTTCCTTTATTTGTATCTTGAGCTCAACTAGTTCGGGTGTACTCATCCTATAGGGTGTCCTAGACACTGGCACTGCTCCTTGTGCAAGGTATATTGAGAAGTCAATGTCTCTTCTCAGAGGTAGACCCGATACCTCTTCGGGAAACACATCTCTATATTCTCTTAATATGGGGTGGTCCTCTAGGTTTGGTCTGTCATCCTCAATGGACTCCAACACTTGTATTGCATATAGAGAACATCCATTTTTTCAATATTTTTTCATTTGAAGGGATGATATTCGTTTCACTGAGACAGGCTTCTGAATTTCTCGGAGTGTCATCTTTCTCCCTTCTTCATTTACACATTATAAGATTTTATGGTAACAATCCAACTTAGTTTTATATGCATCTAGTGAGTCCATACCAATCAACAGGTCATAAGATCCTAGGGGAAGTCTTTTAAGGGTAGCTTGGGTGGGAAATCCATCCATAATGAATTGGCAAGATGGTATGACCTCTGTTAATTTTCTTTTGGTTCTAGTGGCTAGCTGTACCAAACATGGATTAGCATGTCTATGTGGCTGCAGTTTACACTTATCAATAGGCCGAGGGGCCACATAAATCAAATTAGAACTAGGTTCAATTAAAATAGAAATTAGATGGTTGGCAATCATACCTTCCATCTCCACCACTAAAACTTGGTGGTCGACTTGTTTATTATCCACGACTGCATAAATATGTGGCATACTCCTGGCCACGTCATTGATGGTGATAGCTTCTTGGATGTTGAAAACTCTCCTACTGTTCTACTGTCTGTGTGGATAATCCCTCAGTAGATGTTCTTCTCCACAACCCCAACATTTCAAGGGTTCCTTCTTTGGGTTATCCATCTTTGCTGGGGTTGCTCCAAAAGGTTTATTTCCACTCTGGGAGGGGAAATTCTACTGATATACACTTATAGCAGGAAGGATTATCCTAGAGTCCTTCCTATAGTTCTTAAATATTGAGGATTTGAACCCCTTCTTATTGAATCTCGAACCACTCTTCTTCTTCCAATCCTCGCGAGGTTCTTTCTGACTCCCGAGCTGTTCGTAACAATACCTCGCCTTTCGAATAGTGTCTTCTAAGGTCTTGGGATAGTCAAACTCAATCCTGTTACGGTAGGTCTGAGATAATCCATTGATAAATCATTTCACTTTTACCTTTTCATATTTTATGTAGGGTACATACCTTAGCAACTCAAGGAATTTATTGATATATTCCCTATGTTGAGTTGTCCTAGATTGAGTTCATAGAAATCCTTAGTCTTCCCGTCGAGGTATTTCTCTGACAAATACTTCTTCTTGAATTGTTTCTCAAACCATTTCCATGATAAGTACTTTTCATGGATTCCTTTCACATTCTTAATATCTTCCCACCAAATGGAAGCCTTTCCATTCAGGTTGAATATGGCTATTTGAGCCTTCAAGTTTTTGGAATAGTCATGAACTCTGAAGTACTTCTTTAAACCAAGAAACCAAGCTTCTTCCTCTTACCCTTTCTTAATATCACCATCGAAATATGGTGGTTTGGATTTCTTGAACTCTTCAGGGTCAGGACTTTTGGAATGCTTTCACTTCTTCCCTCTCCTTTGAGAATGTGAGCTAGTTTTTCTACTAGAAGATCCCTCTGAGTTGTCAGTTTCCTTACTAGAGGATTCTCCCGATGAGTGTCTCCTATCTCCAGGTTGGACCTTCTTTGAGGTACTCCTCCTAGTGTGGCCACTTATGGGACCACGTTTTTGTATCTCAGGTGGACTTCGACTTCTCTTCGTATGTCGTCGGTCCACATGACTGGTTGCAGGTCCATGCTGCAACTATCTCTGTATGTCGAATAAGCTCTGCAGCAAGACTGCATTAATTTATGTTTACTTCTCTTGTTCCTTTATCAATCTCTCGTTGTCATCCTTGCAATTTTGTAATTCAGACACGAGGCTCCTTACGATTTCAACCAAATCCGGAGGGGTCTCCACTGCCCTCCTCTCGTCAGATTCTTCATTTTTGTTGTGGGAGCCATCCCCCACTTCACGACGTGTCACCATCCTTTATGCTTGTAGTTTCCCGTGATTCATTGACCACTTGAGTGCTGACAAAAAACTTGTTGTTAGCTAACAGTCTATTGATTCATGAACAACACATAGTCATATTTCTTAAGTACACACATACAATAGAAGAATTTCATTCTTTTCTTCAGTAAGGGTTTAACCAGACTCTTTAGGAAAAAGGTAAGGTAGGGCGTCACCCTTAAAGTTATTTAAATATGTTTTTTACGCAACTCTTCCATGATCCCAAGCAGGCCAAGTGCTGTAACCTGGCTCTGATACCAATTTGTAATGCTCCCAACCCCTAAATATCATTTCTAGGGGTGGGGCATCAAATTTTCTCTTTTCCTGGTTCATTTTTTTGGTCCTTTACTTTAGCCAAAACCCTCTTAACCAGCTTCTTGAAGCTTACATCTCTCACTAGGTGATTAAACCAGTTAGCAGGTCCTCCTCGTGACCTCGGGATGAAAAACCAAGAGCTAAGAGCCTATGTTAGCAAGGTCTCGACACTTCAAAAGTTCCCGTACTTCAGGAGTTCCCTCAATTTTTGACAAATTCCTAGATCGTCGAGCAACGGAGGAAATCAACGCTCCATGTCCTTTGTTGAGAACCTACGGTTAAGGATGGGGATTTGAATATCTACAAACATCATACCTTTTTCCCAAATCCCCAAAGTCTCGAAATGTATTCACATGCTCCTAGCCCTTTGGCGTTCGACGATCGATGACTCTCGTCGAACATTCCTATTCCACACTATGCCCAAACTCCCAAACTCTCATTATGTTAGACGATGAAATATCGTTATTGGAATCTCGACCTTCGGCAATTGACGATTCTCGTCGAACATTCCTTATTCCACACTATACCCAAACTACCAAACTCTCATTATGTTCGGCGATCGACTATCGTTATTGGAATATCGACCTTCGCGATCGACAATTTGGGTTGGACATTCCTATATTGTACCACTCACTAAATCTTCTGAACTCTGAAGTTGTCTAAACTCATGGGGTCTTGATTACGTCACTAGCCATGTTGGCCAAGTAGGCATGAACCAAGACTGACACATAGATGGGTCAGGGGTGACACGTGCCCTCACTTGGGATGACACATGTCATTTTTCAAGGGCTCTATGGGGTAGGTGATGCGCATGGGTCCAGGTGGATCATGGCTCGTCATGTTTAAATCCATGTCCCCATGGATGACATCACTGCACCTTGTCACCTCAAACTGATATACTTCTACATTCTTTAGATCTCACGATCAATATCCAATCATGTAGACTTATCGATCTATGACTCTAGTTACCTCAAGGTTTTGACATTCGGGAGTGTTGCTATGCAAACTCCTCTTACCTTTCGAAGTGTCCAATATTCAAATTAGATGGACTAGCGCCACACGTCCCTGATATATCGACAGTTGGGAAAAGGATCCAAAGGATCCCATGATCTACGGTTATAGGCCCTTCGCAGCTCCAACCTTCAGGGTTTTTGGATCCCGATTTAGTTGGCGAGATAGGTTCACCCAACCACTTGGTGAACCACTTATCACTGGACATTCTTACAGGAAACTAAGTCTCCCACTTCGACCCATATAAGGCTGATGAGATCGATCATACTCCGAAGTCCCGGACTTCCAGAGCTACGAAGCCAAGGGGACATATCTTTCTTAGGCCTAGCCCAAGGTTCCTGGGTATTGGTCATATGGGTCCTTTTGAACAGATCTCCTCGACTCATCTTCCAAACGAAGGGACCTTCCCTTTTTAAGGCTTCCACTTAGCTATCCTTCATGAGATTTTACCATGAAATGGTTATGGACTTGGGTCTAGAAGTTTCGATCGCATGACAAGGGGTCTAGAAGAGGCATCCTCTTCAGACGGACAAGTTCAAGTCATCACGATATCTCCTATCTTAGTCATCTTACAATTTTATGTCCTAGGAAGCGCTAAGCTGGGCATACTGACTATTGGTCAAAAGTGTAATTTTAAAAAGAGAAAGAGGCATACACATATCATAACCATTCCACAAAGAAGTCATTTATAAATGCACATATGTATAAATCCAAGCATTCATCCATTATTCCAGTTTAATACATAAAACATGGAAAATACTTATCAGAACCAAATAACATGAAGCGATTGCTGAAAGGGGTGACCATTTCCACCCAACCATAGGATCAATCAATCCAAACAGATTTACCACTAGCCACCCCCGAGCTATACCACGATGCTTTGCAACAAAATCTTTTCTTCCGGCTCAACATTAGTAGGAATGAAGGTTACTCTCCTCCTCTCGTAGGATATTGGCAATGGTTTACATGATACCAAGCAAGGAGGACCAACCTCATTTATCAACTTGTATCATAACCTTCTCAGCCATTTCCTATGACCAAAACACTTATTTTTTCATTTCTTCCTTGAACCTGAGATATTTACCTCTCGTCTCTGCACTCTTCGTAGGTCTCCCTATGCCCACCACACCTTCCTTTCTTGCCTCTTTTTGCAAGGTTGTGTGTGGCTCGAATTCCCAGCCTATGGTTAGGTCTGGAAGCCTTACAGATGGGTTCTCTGTCCCATCCCCCCATTAACTCTTGAGGAGGTCTTCCCACCTACCAACCTGACTGTAATTCATTTCTGGGTTAGAGAACTGTTCTAGTCCTGAGCAATAAAATCCAGTAAGGTACTGGTTTGGTGAAGGTTAATACAACCATTCATGGTCCCCTTCACCCTCTCTTTTCATAGCATCTGTGGCCTTTCTTAGTTCACCCCCCTTTCCGTAGTCATGCAACACTTATCCATTTTTCTAGTTAATAACATAATTTACATTCATTGACCCTTTATACAAAGGTCCATCAAATAAAAAATTCATACATATTAAGTTTTCCAGTCTCTTGGCCATTATAATAGTTATATTTACAAACTGGGGGAAACAGTGTGTTACAATTGATAAATTAGAAGATTGTCTGGAAGAAGCAGGTTGTGTCGGTTCTACTGTCACTGGTATAGTCATGATTTTTATTCTTTATGCTGATGATATCATTCTTACGGCGAGGAGTCCCCACGATCTTGGAAAGAAACTAAGAATCCTCAAGGATTTTTGCTCCAATATGGGTATGAATGTTAATACTGACAAGACAAAAGTCGTGATCATTAAAACCAATAAGATCAGTTATGATACCTTCGTATATGACAACAAAAATATGGAGGACGTGACTTCATATAAATATATCTTGGAATCAATACTCACCAGAAGCTTAACTGGGATTATAACACTGAGAAAAGGATAATCAGAGGATGGAAAGCGTTTTATGGGCTTGAAAACAATTGTAAATCAGTTGATCTTTGGACATGGGATAAGAAGAAACTCCTCTTTGAGACTCTTGTTACAACTCTTATTCTATATGGATGTGAAGTTTGGGGATGTAGTATCTCTCGAGAATCATGGAGAAAGATAGTGCAAATCCAGAAGAATATATAACCTATAATCTCAAAATTAAAGGAAATATGCCCTATCCTATCCTTCTCTTAGAGGCAAGCCTTTCCTCCATTGATAACATGAATATGACTAGATACCTAATGTATAATAACAAGTTAAAGAACATGGAAGACAAGAGGTTTCCTAAAATTGCTTCAAACTCCAACCGTAACCACCTTCGACTCAAGCGGGGATGGCATAAAGATGCCCAGTTTTGGCTAAGCCATTCGAGAATCATGGAGGAGACCGTTTTGTAGGATAAGAATACTATTAAAATTATTATTAAATCAAAATTTAAGGAGAAAATGTGGTGTTAAAGAGTTAGAGGAAAAAATAAAATTAAGGTATTATAAGGAGGTAATCAACCATAATCTAGAAGATCAAAATTGTCTATATGTTTTGACAAGTGTAAAGAAAAAAATAAACATTGCAAAGATAAGAACAAGTTCTCATGAGCTCCATAGTGAAACTGGGCATTGGTTTATTCCTAAAACACCATGGTGTTGTAGGAAAATCTCCCTGCGGACAGGTGGATTGCCTCAAAGAGCTTGACCCTAACTCTAAGACAGAAAATGATTAACGTGGACACTGACTTCCTTTCAAATCTATCTAAACTAACACATGAGAAGGAAGGATAACAAAAGTACCTCTTTATCGACGTTTGTCCCTGCACGCTCCGAGTTGCGCTCCGATCCTTTGCTCCTCGCTGAGTTCTATGGACAAACAAGATACGACCACTTCCTACTCTATTGATGTTAGCTTGAAAACAGATCTATCTATCAATGATAAGTTCATGTAACATCCGGCACAAACTAGAAAGAAACAGGCCAAGTGTGTCATATTAATGAGAATAACGACAACGGTACTTACAATCGTAGATGCGAGCACGACAGCTTCGTCAAGTCCTCTTCATCTAACCCTTGCCTGAAAGATCCCCAACCTAGATAACAACAGCTTCACCGATCACTCTCTTTTGGTTGACTGAGTGTTTCCTCTAAGACCATAAGTTTCATGCTAGCAGTTCTTCTCAATCAGCTCTGTTCCAACACCACTTATGAGATCATAAGTTTGGTGTAATTCTCCATTTTTAGTCCCCTTTCACCATTATAAATCTTTCTTATATATCCTTGGAGAGGCTTTAACCACTTGAGATATCCTTGGGGAAGTTGAGGATTTGCCTCCTTCAGTTGAGAATCTTCCCTAAGATCATGGCTGGACTAGGGATTCGAATCCAATTGCCTTCCAAGAATGAAAAGATGCTTCCCCCATTCATCTCAACAGCTTCACAACTGCCCATAATAGGTAGCGCTCCCTCAAAAGGGCCATCAGAGCGCTGTAGCGCTCCCTAGTAGGATTTAGGGGGGTGCCAACGCTCTCAAAATCTATAGCACTCCCTCAAAAGGGCTAGGGGAGCTTTATAACGCTCCCTGACAGTGTAAGGGGGAGCGTCGATGCTCCGAGATAGTGTAAGGGGGAGCGCTCCCCTCCAAAAACTCAGTTTTTGAGGTGCTTTCAGATGGCAAAAGGTTTGCAAGCCTGCTGACTCATTTCTCCTCTTCCAAATCAAATGTTTGAGGTGTTTCAAGTGTCCTTCTCATGTCGTTATAGGCATAACATAGGCATCATGGCAGCATGCTTTCTTTGACACTTGCGACACTTGTGAGAAAAATGCGACACTTGCAAACTTTGTAATGACGACACTTGCGACACTATCAAAGTGAGTATTTTTGATGTGTAACAGATTTCCCCCCAAAGTATGAAGTTAGAAGACAGGAACTGATAACTGAAATTCTTTGTAGACTCTCAAGCAAGGGTATAGACTCGAAGAACCTGACGGAAGCTGCACACAAACATCCAACAAATATTATGACATGTTTCAAAACCCAAGGCAGGCATACCTATGCTTGGGTGAGCAAGACTCGCAAGATATGGCCGCCATCAAATACACTGCGGATCCATAATTGTATTGATAAGAAAGGTATAGCCACCGAAGATACAATGTGGATCTATACTCTGATGACTCGGACTGATCATATCCATGAAGAATACACAGTGGATCTACGAGATGACAAGACATAGCCACGACCAATACAAAGTGGATCTATGTGACAGTGTATGTGTTCTTTGTCCAATATAAACTCCTTCGAAGCCTAGGCAAAGCATATATCAAAGTGGTTACTCAACCCAGGGTCTTCTTACCAATCCCAACGTGGTACGATTCTAACCATGTGAATAGATGTTTTGATGTCGAACATGGCAGAAACCACTTGATTACCAGTTAATGGTGTGAACCGTTAACAAGTGCGAGGGATATCACCATTAATGTCAATGATTCCCAAGGTACCCTAGTACATTCCAGCGAATGTGAACAGATGATATGAAGTTGAACACCCGTGGAATCATTCGATCAGAGGTCAATGATGTAAACCTACTGTCAAATGTGAGGAGGCCTGCCATTGAGGCATGCAGGTCCCAAAGTACTAACTGGTTTCTAAGTCTGATTCTCGAATAATGTGTTGAATTCGATAGGAATAGACTCGTCAAGGGAGGGCCTTGATGTATCCCCCATCAACGACACAAAACAGACATAGAGATGTAATTGGCAGATCAGATGGACATGGATTGACACAGGTTTTGAGGCAAGATATTTGGCATGGATGACTCTCGAGGCGGATACTTCCCTTGAACACTGAGACACAACAGAAAAAACGTGACATGGACCAAAACTATGCAGTGGATACTGTGACTTGCGTCGGGTGACCCAAAGGAGTGAAAGGAAGTCAAAGGATTGGCTTAGTGCAGAGGTTTAGCGGATTATGATATGTGAAAATGACAAAGTGGCGTGTTCAAGGGCGACTCTAAGAAGTGCTGGATGATGTTCTCAAGAGACTGCTTGGCTTGCTCCTTTCAATTTTTTCCCCCATCCAGATAGATGAGTACCTCTTTTTGATTTAATGAGCTCGAGGAGGATAACAGATGCTCGATATAACTCACCTTCGGTAAGTTCCTCTTCCTTTGTTTAATGAACTGGAAGAAGTAAGGGATCGGTCCCATATGGGCCTGTCGATGTGTGCTTTAATGAGTCCAAAGACAAAAAACTCGAAGGTTTTTCAGAATTATAGAGTTTGGAAAAACACTTAAAAGAGAACTCTCTCAGTTCCTTTTTCATACAGTAGTCCAACGAGACTGAAAAATGGTTAAACTATCGCTTGAAAGACGCCCTTTCTGACCTTTTAACGAGTGTGAAAGGAAGCAAGGTCACTCAAAAATATTTTCATATTTAGATAGTCTGAAAAGGGTTTAAAGGAGACTCCAGGGGGGTTCCTTTTTCATGTGTTCGTGTATTCGTACGGGTCCGAAAAAGAGATAAAATTTTACCCGGTTGCATTCTCATGTATTTACAAGCACGAGAAAGAACAAAGACTAAGCTCGGTATGCCCCCAGCTTGAAAGCTGGTGGCGTAGCTCCAGAATGATCATCAAAGGCTGGAGACATGCCCCCCAAGCTTCAATTCATTCACCAACTTTGAGGTTGTCACCAATTTCTATGCTATATGGAGAAAAAGAATACAGGTGGATGAAATGAAGGTTCGAAAATGAGACCTAATGAAAGACTCGAATCGACATCTACGAGATCTAGAAAAAGACTCAACTTGAAGGGAGAGGTGATTGTTTCATTTTTTAACGAGCTTGACATAGGAAAAGAACTATGCTCAAGGTTCCAGGTTCTATCCCCAGATTGTTGTTTCATTTTTTAACGGGCTTGCTACAGAGAAGAAAACTATGCTCAAAGCCTCTGTTTCA
>JZKD02S2017494.1:44918-57681 GCA_000966675.3 Picea glauca | reverse complement strand
TGGGGAGAATAACAAATATGCTATCAAATCAATAGAGCTAAATTTTAAAAAGAATAATAACATGTTATCAAAACTCAATTTTTCCAGTTATAAAATCATTTTTCTATTACTTGTTTTCAAATAAACAAACAAGTAAACTGAAAACATTCCTTTGCAAATCATGGAAACCCAGAACTAAATTTTTTTAGTTATAAAACCGTTTTTACTTACCAATTTATTGGGGAATGTCTATTGCTTGTTTTCAAATAAACAAACAAGTAGACTGAAAACATTCCTTTGCAAATCATGGAAACCCAGGACATTCCTTTGGGTTTTCCTAAGATTGGATCAAACGCTGTTGGCTGAACTGTAATCCAGTTTACAATTATTGGTCAAAGTTGGATGATGCTGTTGCATCTTATTTGAGAGTGCTGAGAACTAAATTTCATTGGATCTAATAGATTCTAATAATAAATTTGGGGGTTTGAGAGGAAATAAAACTCAAACTACAATTAGAAAAAAATTGAGGTTGGAAATGATTTGATGGAAATATTTTGAAGAAAATTTTAAAGTAAATTTTAATTGTTAAAATATAGGTGTAGATTAAAAGTTTTATGTTTTTTTAATTTTTTTTGTAATTATCATTAGAATCAGGCAATGTATTGGTTGGCAAAATCACAATTCTACATTGTTCAAATCAAGTTTTTGAATGTATAAATAGATTCAATTTCTCAAAAACTTTAAAAGACATCTTGAATATGTAATCTCAATCACTGAAATCTACAATTCTAACTATTCTTCTAAATTTTGTTGAAATCTACAATTCCAACTATCCTTCTAAATTTCTGGCTAAATTTTGGGCAAAACTCCTAAAAATATACCAGAAAAAGAATAAAAATGTAGAACATTTAACCTACATCCTAAAATGTAGACTTTGTAAATGGTTTTCTAGTTAGATAATGTGGACTTGTAAATGATTTTCTAGTTAGTTAAGTGTGTAAAATGTAGACTTTGTAAATGATTTTCTAGTTAGGTAATGTGGATTTGTAAATGATTTTCTAGTTAGTTAAGTGTGTAAAAGGTAGACTTTGTAAATGATTTTCTAGTTAGGTAATGTGGACTTGTAAATGATTTTCTAGTTAGTTAAGTGTGTAAAAGTTAGACTTTGTAAATGATTTTCTAGTTAGTTAATGTGGACTTGTAAATGATTTTCTAGTTAGTTAAGTGTGTAAAAGGATTTAAGCAATACATTTCAAGTGACTTCTACAGTTCAACATATTGTAAATGATTTTGTGGTTTAAGCGCTCAAAACGCTTGAAACCTTAACGGATTTACTCCATTCATCAAAGCAAAGGAAACCTTAACCGATTGCTCCATTCATCAAAGCAAAGGAAATTAATTTAAGTGCATTCTTTAGGCCAACGTGTTTTAAGTGAATTCTAAGTGAATACTTCACTCATCAAAGCGAGGGAGATTAGTTAGAGGACTTGCTCTAAATTCCAAAGAAATCCTGCGTGAATAATCCATCGCTTACACTCCAAATTGTGAGGCAACCACATAATCAAGGCCTCTTTTTGGCTTCTGCATATTGGGAGAAATTGCACGCCATCCACATAAAGCATTTTAATAGATATTCAAGAGAATGTTAGAAACGTCAAGAAATCATCATGCCTGGCTTGTTTTCACAGCCATTTGAATAGTCGCAGATGCCCTACATGGTCAGACTACATCAATTTCAGGTGAATCTGGAAGCCTGCCTAAAATTTGAAGGAAACACAAGGCATACAGTTTTGTTCTGTCAAGCAAAAGTAAATCCACATTTCCTCATAAGGATGCTGGTTCTCGCCACTAATACATTGAAGCCCTTTCTATATTCCATGACAATAGTTTATAAAGACTGGAGATAAACTAATATCACAATGCATGTAAGTACCAAAACATTGATAAGTACCTATAAAACTATTACAGCCCATAAACATTATTAACAGAATTATATACAAAAATAATGCCACAACTGCAACAGTATCTTTCCCTTCCTCTCCCACCTCAATTTTTACAGGTGATAAGATTCACATCAATAGAATGTTATCCTTCCTTACCCCATCACAAAAAATGTATCGCGGTCTACATAAGAGACATCTGTTATAAGACATGAAGAATACCAAGAAAGGCTTGATGAAGACAAATCTGACAATTCAAATCAAAAGATCATGCACCACTAAATCAAAGCATTCAGGGTTAAACACAAAAAAAAATAACTTTAAGACTCACTCCTACATTAAAACACATACTGAACCTCAAAAACGAAAAACGTGGGAATTGTTTATTTTAATATATAAGATGCTTTAAGGCTTCCCAATTAAATGCCCATAAATCAGCTAACTCGGTAAAACAATCAATATGATCCAACAACCAAAAACTGATACTAGAACAGTTATAATGAAGCCTGTCTTTGTAAAGTAGGAAAGACAAAACGAGCCACTAATCAAGAAGCCATTAGCAACACATAATTCCCACGAAGACTTACCCCAAACAGTTTCTGCATCAATGTTACATTTGAGATTTTGCTCCTGAATCCTGCTCTGTTTAAGTCTCAAGCTTCGTGAGATGCAATAAGATAAAGACCTGATCTAGGTTAGAGCTAAAATCAACAAACTCTTGGACAAGAATATTAGAATATTTGGGGTACACCCACAACACCTTAGAGATAAAACCAACAAACTCTTGGACAAGAATATTAGAATATTTGGGGTACACCCACAACACCTCTAGGCTTTCAAAGCTAAAAATATATGGAATCCGATAAAGAACATTTTGCATCTCTGTGCTTCAGAGAATATACAATAGACAATGAGAACTAAACAACATCTAAACCTAACCGTTTTCCATACTACCGATAAATTGAATATATTGAGAATTAGATATAGCTAAATCATTATTCATTGATAATCTGTTACATCATAGAGAAAAGCCTAACAAAAACATCTGCAAGAAGCTAAAAACTGCAGTCAACATTTAAAAAAGGAACTAGATGAGTTAAATTTACAAAAAGGGTAAATTGATGAGAAATGCAAGTCAAAGTTGAAAGAACCAAAACCATGGTAACTAACTGGTGACTATGCAACCGTAGCAAGAGTTGCTGCAAAAGCCAGGTTCCATTTTCGATATGAGATGTAGAGTAGCAGTAGTCTACCATTGCAATATTAAAGAAAGCATTCCTAGAGTTTTCTTTCTCTCTTCAAACTCTAAACCTAGAGCAGAACTCCCAATGAATAATGTGTAAATTAAGAAGCTAACCTCCAACAGTGCACAAATTTAAACCATAGAAGTTCAGCTGGATGCATTAAGTGGGGGCTCAGGGGTCTGTTTTACTGCAGTGTGGTTGGAAAGTGAACCAATTTCCTCTGCCATTTGACCTGCTTGACCTTCAAGTATTTTTTCCCTTGACTCATGCACTTCCCTCGCTGGCTCTGCATGTTTTCCCTGAGCACAGTTCTCTAGTGGACCAGTGCCATCAAAACCATTCTCCTTCGTTATATCAATTGAATCTTGCTTGGGTTCCTGAGGCTCTCCCTTACTCTCCAAATCCCTGTGCTTTTCTTCATTCTCCAGCACTAGATCTTCCTTTATGGCACCTTCAGCCCCTTGTGCCACCTTCTCTTCTGCCTGCTCATCCATGTCATTTATTTCTTCAGTTTTGGACCCATATATTTTTTCTTTGTTTTCCATTTCCCTTTTGTCATCACTCTCCTCTTCTTCTTCTTCTTCCTTCTTCTTATCAGAACCATCTTCTCCCTTCTCTTCTTCTTCTTCCTTTTTGTGAACAACATCTTCCCCTGTTTCAGCCATATCTTCCCCATGACGTGTACCGTGTATTTCCTCTTCCTTGCTAGCTTCAACTTGTGATTCTTGTTTCTCTGCATCTTCTGAATCACCTTTTGATTTCCTAGATCTCTTCGGTTTTTTCTTCGATTCGCTTTCTGGTGTTTTGACTGGTGATTCCTTTACTTTTTCACTTATCCTTGATGATCTCCTTGTTGGTGTTATCTCACCTATGGTAAAACAAAATGTTAAATTATGTTTTCTAAAAGATACATGCCAAGATCCTCACAAATTAAACGAAGGGCATGGGTTTCAAACAGCATAAAAAACAAAGGTATGTAAGATCATAATCAGGAAAAATCAATAACAAACAATACCTGTGCTCCAATCAAATTCAGAGATAGAAGGCCCTCCCGGATTTGCCTTCAAGTGTCTCTCTAGTGGTTTTTTTCCTTTGAATTCTTCACCTGTTGGGGCGACGAAAACAACTTCATATTTTTTGGGTGTCCCACCCTTCTTTGGTAAAAGCTGGAAAAAAAATTCCAGAATATCAGCACAGTACAAAATATTCAATTGAATCTTCACAATCAATTTAGAAATTCAGAAAAGTAGCTCATATATGAATCCAAAATCTGTTCTGTGCGGCTAAATTAGAAAAATTCTTAAACAACTGAGCAATAAGGAATATTTAGAACATGCATTTATTTGACAGCTAGTTAGGGCAGAATCTTCTAAATTTTACGCTCAAATGTTCGATTTCCATTGCTACAGCAAGGCGATAACTTCCTCTGGGAATGACACCTAAGAAATTTTTAAGAATATGAGTTGGCTAAGCTCAGGGCCGAAAGCTAAGCTTAACACCATGTTCAGGCACCTGTGTTCTCACATTATCCACTCACTGTTTTTCTCTGGCACTCCTAGAGACCAGGGGCACTGTCCAAATCACCTCCCCCAATAAATATCCAACAAAACCCTTAAGAACATGCAAGGGATGAATAGCGATAGACCATTAGTCTACCTCAATACTGGGCTAAACGTATTGCACTATTTGTGCATGACTTTCTCCCTGTCATCGGTGACATATTTCAGACATTAATGCTCACTTGGAAAGCTAGTAATGGAATTTTATCCCGAAAATAATGCAAAATATATTTGCAAAACTTCTGAGTATCACCTTGGAAGTGCTTACCATACAGGACTAACAGGAAAAAGAACATAAAAGAACCCACACTTAGGGCCATTATCCTTCCAGGAATAGTTCTATCAGGCAAACTTTAGTCCGCAATTTTTAGGATAAGGGAATATTAGCAGTGCAATAGTCCCAAAATAACCCTAGAGAATACTTGCCGAGCCTGAAACCCTCATATCAAAATGGACTACAGCTTCGTTAAACTTTCAGAACCTGAGATCAGTTAGCAGTATGGCTTGAAATTTTCAAGAAATTCAAATGATCCGTAAGGGAGGGGAAAAACTAAGGAAGAAATCGAGAAACTTGAACTCCTAGAACTAAGGCTTGCCGCTGCAAGTATGTTTCAACCGCTGACTTCGGCTCCGACAACAACGCCACAGCTATCTAGATATAGCCAAAATTGACTGACCTTGAGGAAACCAAAAAAAAGTAGCTTTTCAACTACGCAAAGGGGAATAGCAATAATAGGATTAAAAATTAAACAAAAATGAATTCGTTCACTGAAACCCTAGGAGAAATTTGAAGAAAAATTCTCCAAACGAGTGCATAAAATATCAAAGAAACTGATAAAAATCTGCTAAGAATAATAACCTTACAACTTAGAAAGTATGAAAAAAGGGGCACAACGAAAATTTGCAGGAGAAAAGGGGCAAAAAAAGGCTCGAAATACCGGACCTTCTTCTTCCAGCCTGCAGGAGCCGGAAGTTCCTCGGGAACAGTTTCGACACCCTGACCGGGAGAGTTGAGAACTTGCTCAGCATCTGCCGCACTCGCCATTCCCGCAAACCTGAAATTTTATCGTCAAGAACCCCAAGCAAAACTGTTGACTAAAGCGGAACACGCGAGGAACTCGAACGAACTGTTCTGGTAAAAGCCTACATGAGCGAATTTAGGGAATAGATTCGCCTCAGTGTCTGTAATAGAGCAAACTGTACTGCCCTTTACAGGTCCGCCAGACAACTGCGCGGGAAATTGTGGAAAGAGTTCAGTCGAAGACAATTATCCAGGCCGCGATTTGTGAAATATGTTCACTGACGAAATGTTTTTGGACCGCGGGTGAGTATTTATCGCATGTTGATGACATCAGCCAAAGTCTTTAAGAGCCTGTAGCCCAGTGCCTTCTCGCCAGCTCGCACATTATCCGTGAAAGAGATGTCAATGAAGCCCCTCTTTACCCGGTGGTTTTTGAGCTTTGGTGTTCTTTAAACTTAGCCTAACAAGCATCTCTATTTCTAGCAGTTATCTTCTAAACAAGACAGAAAGTTCTGAATTTTTATCCAAACAAAAGCAGCAGTGAAACTTAAGGTCGGGCGTTTGCATTGACTACATTTCCAGGTCGTACACACAAACGCTGAAACCGTGTTTATCGGAAAGATTAAAGACTTAGGTACTCCCCAAATAAGGTTGCAAAGACGATATTTTTAGCCATGGTTACGAACCGAATGCCTTCGGAAAAAACTAAACCAATATGCTTTACCGTTGCAAAAAGTAAACAATTCGACAGCGGTTCTCCTTCGCCAAATTTGAAGAAATGAAAATATTTTTAAGTTACGTAGCCAAATTTTGAATAAATGAAGAAATTTTTGCTATTCTTTTACAGGTATAGCCCAAAGTTGACGAAATGAAGATATTCGCAGCCATTATTTAACAGATTTCGCCTTATTTGAAAGAAATGGAAATATTTTTAACCATTTTTTTACAATTTTCCCCAAATTTTGAAGTGGAGGTATTTTTAGCTGCGGTTTTACATATTTCGCCTAATTCTGTAAAAGTGGAGTTATCTTTGGCAACTTCTTTACAGATTCCACTTAAATTTCAAGAAATGGAGATATTTTTTAATGCTGTTATGCAGTTTGTCGCCTCTTTTAAAGGAAATAGCGGCTATTACATTCGGTCTTCAGTTCGCTATCTCATCCCAATTTATTCCGTTCAGTTTATCTCGTAAAATAAATATAAATTCGAACCTCCAGAGCCTCGCCGCCGTCATTGTCATCATTTTCCAAGTATTATTAAGCCGTGTTATTGCTGCAGCCTGCCTCGCTCAAAAAGTAAAATCTTTCTTTAAACAACTGAAATTAACGTCTTCTTTATACTTTTATTCGTTTAAATATGGTCCATAGTAATTTAGTTGTTCCTTTAGCGTAGTTTAAACTTCGTTTTATCTTTTGGCTTTTTAATAGTTTTTTTTTTTTTTTAATTGAAATAGGGTGAGGAATGATTGTTTATAGTTTTTTTAGTTTTATTTTATTTGAAATTTGATGAGGAATAGTTGGATTTGTATATTTGAGTGGTTAAATTTGTATAATCTAAATATTTTAGAGGTTTTTCAGTAGATTAAATTTATTTATACATTCAGATATACAATTTAAACAATAAAAATAACAATTTTATCCAAATATTTTTCTATTATTAAATATTATATGGATGAAAAATATCTTTCTAAACTTTTTTTTAACTTTTTTTTCTTAAATAAATGTTTTTACACTCAAACCAAAATACTTTTGAAAATTATATCTTCTATTAATTTTGTTTGTTCACAGGAATAAGGTTATTTAGTCATTTAATATTTTTGTTTTTCACGTCAAAACTTTTCAGGATTTTTTTTTAATAATTATCGCTCTTTTTCGTTCATTTAGAAAATGATTTGCTTATGGTTTAGATCATAAGTTTATAATTATTACTATTGATTTATTGATTTGCTTATGGTTTAGATCATAAGTTTATAATTATTACAATTGATTTAATGATTTGCTTACGGTTTAGATCATAAGATTTGGCTTCACATTGATTTAGTGTATCACAGTTTAAGTTTTAATTGCATAGTCGTTGTAATTTTGAGATTCACATGTTTTTTAATTAATATTTTTTAAATGTAATTTTCAAATATATTGGTAATGGATAATTGTCATGAAAGTGTAAATGTAAGCTTTTACAAATTAAATTGAAAAATATTAATTTATTTTTTTTATAATTAATAAATATTTAAATGTAAATGGTTTTCAAAGAAACATGCTCAATTTTGATGTAGGTAAAGTGGTGTTTTTAAAAAAATTATATAACAATTTTTTTGATGAAGTTAAAGTGGTGTTCTTAACAAAATTAAATAGCAATATTTTATGATTAATATGTATCAAAAGCTTAATAAACTTTGATATTAGTATTCCATTTTGGTATCGGTAATATAGTTCTTTTTATTTAATGATAAATAATTATACTTAAAGTGATATTTTTAATTAAAAAAAATAACAATATTTATGATTAATATATACCAAAAGTTTAATAAATTTAAATTTAGATTAATATTCCATTTTAACATGAATAATATATTTTTTATTATTTAATGATAAATAATCATACTTAATTATCAATGTGTATGAGAAATGTAACAAATAAAAAAAAAACCAATATTTCACTTCCAATACTTCACTTTGGTATGACCACGTAAATGTTTCACAAAGAAACAAATGTTTCACTTTGATATGAGGACATCAATACTTTAGTTTCACTTCGGTTTTGGTGCACCAAACTTATAATATAATGTGCATTGGCGCTCCATGAGTGATGCACAAAAACCTAAAATTATATTCGTCATCCACTTTGATCAAAGTGCATCGATACTTTATTTTGATTTGAGTGTGTTGATACTCCAATTTAATTTTGATACATGTGTAGTCCATGTATTATTGGGATGCATTGTCATATATGTTATGTATTTTTGTTATGAAAAAATATGAATTATTTATATTTGTTTTTTTTTTATATTTGAAAAATAAAGAAAAAAAATTATTTTATATGATATAAAAAAAGAAGAAGTTGTTATTATAAAAATGAATGATTACATGTTTTCTTTAATATTATCCTCTAATCTATCTCATATTTTATTTTTAAGATGGAAAATTGTATTTTTATTAACATCTTTTTTGTTATTTATAATGTATATTTTTTTTTCATTAATTAAGTAAATGTTTAGTAAAAATTTTCTATTATTTTTGTTTATAATTGATTGGTTATAAACAAATTTAAAAACAAATTGTAATATTTTTTTATTTTTTTCATTAATTTTAAAAAATGTTTATTAAATAAAATTTTTATATTATTATAATAATAATTTTTTTATGTAATATTTTTAATAGATTTTTATTTATATGAATAATTAGTTATAAACTTATATAATAAATTTTTCTATGGTTTTATTTAAATGAATAATATTATATATATTATTTTTTATATAGATTTTATGTTTAAATTATATGTAATTATATCAAGAGTAGCAAGGTATTTTATAATCTAGTATGGGGAGATGTTGAAGTGTTATGTTATGTTAAACAATACTATATTAAAAACAAGGCTGCAGCGGAGTTCCTGTCAACGAGGTTATAAAGCAAATTATGGAAAATGGGGTCGAATGTGCAAAATGTATATCACGAAAATGTTGTGTGCAACATGTATATCACAGAAGATGGGGCAAAAGTAAATGACGATTGGCAGGCATAGCACCATCTATTTTTTGAAAGTATATAGCAAACCTATTTTTTGTGAAAGAATATAATTGTTGGGTATGTGTTATATTCTTTGCATGTGTGTGTGTGGGCGTGTCAGATATGACAACTGCATTTGACGGTCCCTCGTAGTAGTGTCTTGTTTGTGTCGTGTGCATCGGGCGCTTTCCTAGGGGGGTCCCAGGGGGGGCAGGTATGCCCCCCCTGGTTACGCGCAGCGTTTGGGGCAGCGCCCCGTATTTGTTTTGGCCGTTTTTTTCTATTTTTAGCGGATTTTGCTATTTTTAGCGGTTTACTAAAAATAATTCTGGTTTTAAGGATTAGGGCTTTGGTATCTACGGAATACCTAAAAACATTGTATATATTGTATAGTGAATGGTGAAATTCGATATAATGAATATAAGAAAGGTTTTTGATCTGAAAATAGTGGGCTGACTTGTTATGCTATGCAAGCACCCTCTACTTCATTAAAAATAAACTTTACAGGACCTTGCTCCACGTGTTGAAATATGCAAGATAAATTATGTGTTAAGTTCATGCTTCTTTTAAATGGTTATGTGTGAAGTCTTTGCAAGAGTAAATATGTTGTTTCCATAAATACAACAGCAAAAATAACTTGCAGCAAATAATAACCAACAAACACTCACAACAAGAACAACATGATAAAGGAGTTCACCCCTCTCTAGGCTACATTTCCTTGAGCCTCCATCAATGGACTTGGCTCTTTGGGATTAATTTGTCAAATATTCTTTTACAAGTTGTTGCTCAACTCCAATGGAAATTATGACTGTACCATTGGGATCAGAATACATAAAAACCCCAAAAATGACTAATAAAACTCTGAAAATGGATCATGGCTCATCCGGGCATGACCTCTTCTACATGTGGCCTTAAGCTTCCCTGAGCTTCTTTGTGGCAAAAACACCTGTAAAAGTCCTCAAATGGATCTGAAACCTATCACAAAGTGTTCATAGCATAATAATTAGCCAAAAATGATTATTCAATCACAGAAAACAAACATGAGCTCATCTGAGCATGACCTCAAACAATGAGGGCTTCAAGCTCCCTGGAGCTCTCTGAAACTTCAATGGTTAAAAACCTACAAAAGAAGTCTTCAAATGCCTTTGAAAACAGTGCCAATGGATTCAGAACGTCCAAAAACCCCTAGTTGGGCTTTTCCAGCACCTCATTTGGCCAAAAAATGAAGAAGATAGGCCTCCTGCCATTCTCTTCCTTCAAGCTTGTTGTCTCTGGTTCGCCAAAACGCGCCTCTGGGCGTTCAACCTAGCTCACGCTCAAAAACTCGTGCTAAAACCTAGCACACGCGCATAACCGCAAAACTGATTAAACTGTAGGACGGTTAGGGCACGCCCAGCCCCTAACCGCCAAGGCCGTGGTCATAAGGGTCCATACGACCTCGCGCTATCGCAAAAGAGGGCTCCGTTTACAAGGCGAATGGCTAAATGACAAGTGGTAGGCGTTGTAACCGTGTAAACCAAATCCCGCGTGCATTTTCTGTGTAGCAAGTGGTCATATGTATATATGCATGCGACCGAGGCTAACTCCGTTTACAATATCTGCGCGCCTCCGTATATACAACGGGTCATATGGTAAATAATACAACCACGGGTTGGGGCTTAGCCCCAGCCCGACCCCGTGCCAACCATACACATATGCAAATTCAAATATTAATAAACTCGTTTATATAACAAGACTTGTCGTGTGGCACGCCGGTTGGTCGGACTTTGTCAAAGCGTTGCCAAAGGAGGAGGTCCGGGGTTCGATCCCCACGGACTCCATAATATTTTAACCAAACAACCATTGCCATGGTGCCACGTGGCAGCCCACGACTGGGCCACGTGGCACCTCATAATTTTCCAAAGAACATGCCACGTGTCACCAATAGATTCACCCAAACTTAACTCAGAAATGCCATGTCAGTGGTCGTACCTCTGCCAATTTATCTCTGCCACGTCAGCATCCATACGGACTGTACAGTCAGCCCATTTTTTTCCCTGTTTGGCGATTCGAACAGATCACAATATCTCTCTCATCCGACATCCGTTTGAACCCAAACGAGTTGTGTTGGGTTCGTGACGACGAGGGCTACGCACTCGTTCGTTTTGAGGAAATTCTGAGAACTTTGATTTTTGAGCTAAATTTTGACCCTTGGTCCAGATTTTGATCACGCCTTCCCACTGAAAGGATTTTGGACCCACAAAAGCTTATAATTATCTGTCTGAGATTCAATACTCTTCTGCTTTCAAGTTCTATCAACTGATTCTACTTGAAATGTATTTTTGACAATCACCTGGATACTTTGACATGCCTTGCACTGCAACTGACTATGTCCTTCAACCACTATTCTCTGGCTATTGTTGACCCACTGTTCTCTTTGTGCTTGGAAGACTGCCAACCTTCCCATTGAGAATCAAGTCCCCCTTGCAAACTCTTTGACGTCAACACAATCAGCTCTCCAATTACTGCAAAAACTTTCCTGCGACATCTTGTCACAAGCCAAGAAAACCATCAATCTTGAAAACAAATTTATACAAGACTGAAAATGATGCCAACAAAGTCTTTTTTTTTCTCTTCAAGCAAATGGTCGCATCTTGTACTTCATCAAAGTACATGGCGTTTTCCTGCATCTTGGTGTACTCAAAATCAACTAACAACCAAACAAGCACCATCGACTAAACACAAGTCGAAAAACATGATCGACACAACATAGTCGTCAGACAATCATCGACACCAGTCGAGACTCATTTGAAACATATCAACCTTCCCAAAATGACAAGTCGACAAACATGATACACAATCATGAATCATTCATGATGAACTATCACCAGGTTCACTGATTACACATACACAAAAACAAATGCATGTGCATGACTCTTCAACTCTCCTTCCAGTACAAACATAAGTACATAAACCCGAAACATGTGGGTACATAAGAGCTGAATATGAAAAAGATGTATGGTTGTAACAAGTGAACATCATACCCCACTTTTACATCCTCCTGGCGAAGTTGTGCAACAACAAAAATGCCTTCAAATGAATTGCATTCACATGCAACTTGCATCATACAAGTTGTGATAAACTGCTACAACTTATCATGCTTTCCATAAATGCACACAAAAGGCTGAAAAGTGAATTTACAATAGAAAATGCAAGCCTTACTTGCTCAAGAAATCCAACCATTTCTTACCAAGCCAACTCAATGGTGACTTTTTCTGCTGAAAATCGTTCTCTTGTGAATCATCTTGACTCACAT
>JZKD02S2017494.1:0-13053 GCA_000966675.3 Picea glauca | reverse complement strand
TCTGTTGCTATTTCGTATATCATTTCTGTGTATTGTGAAGATTATGCTGGATATTTTACTGTTATTCTGTTATTTCTAGCATTTCGTTTCTGTATTGCATATTTTATATATCTGGTATCTTGCATCGCAACTCTGTTACAAACATTGTCTGGGTTGTCTGAAAGATCCTTTCTATAACATCCCTCTTCTTTGTTATATTTTTGAACAGCATAAGTGGAATCTAACCTCTATGCAATTGTTGTTCCATTGACGAAAACAAATCTGAATACGTATCAAACAATTGTAGTTGCAACATGGAACAGTGAAATATTTGTGTAACTTATCCGACATACATGTAGATGCGAAAGTAAAGGACAAAACTGAATATGAAGAGTGGTACCATTGCCTTGTCATTGTCCGACTCTCCATCCTTTATATGGAAAATGTGTTGCGAGCCAAATTTTATCACCAGTGTGACAACAACCCCAATTGTTCTGATTTGGTAAATATCAGTGCTCTGTGCAAGCTGGCTGATAGTCGAGTCCGGGACGAAATGATATTTTGAACAAACAACGAGAATTTTTTCCACAATTCTTGTTTCGTTGAGCGAAATAATTCGATTGCAATCACCATGGTCATATACTGTTTTGGGCAATATATTAAAATTTGTAATGAATATTCCATTACACGGCAATATCTTTTCTGCATGTTTCTGGACAAGTTGTGGAGGAACAATCAATGTCACTGTCATCATGGAATCCTTGTCTATCATGTCAGCACACATAATGGATCTACTTTTGTTTGCCTTGTCCAAGTAGGTGCTATAGACAACCATTATGTCCCTGACGAACACTTGTCCAGTTTGGCGGCTGTTCAATCCCTCTATTGACAATACTTTGGATGTCACAACTCTAGACCTAATGACATTTTTTGAACAGGAAAACTAAAGTGAATGGTAGTGTGATACAAGTACACGCATAGTTTTGATGAACTATGGAGCTAGAGTTTCACAACCACACCTCATCTTAGTCTACGGAACATGCAGCACGTTCAGTGTCTCACTTGTACTTGTTGATACTTCTTGCGAGCTGCAAACCATGTATTGCAGATGACATCAACATATCCGCCATGCCATAGGTGGATGTATAGACCAGGAAATTTGTTTAGTAAACATAGTAAGAGCAGAGAGTATGCATATTTACCTTTGGCCTTGTTGGTTTGTCGATATCTAGGATGACTGACAACTCATGCTCGTGTCACTAGTCCAACTGTTTCTGATGCAAGCTTATGCAGATGAACATCAGGACTAAACAAGCATATGCATTGTATATTGGCCATTGGAAGGACCAAATAACTATAAAACTGTATGCATCTGAATTTTTTAACTGGACAAATGTTTAACAGTAAACAGGGCGTGGGTGCGGGGCATCGTGGCCAATCTGTATATCCCGGACCCCTGGAAGCCAGGGGAGCAATATTCAACCTGCTAGCCTGGCACCCGCAATCGAGAAAGTGGGTAACTATGGAATACAGTAGAAGCATGACCACATATGTCAATCCGTTAGTCCACCAACCGATGCACAAAGGAATTTTTGGAAAGCACACTAGGCAGGTGAATTAGAAAACAAAAGGGATAATAGAAAATGGAAAAAGTAGAAATAGGGAGCGCAGAAAGGCCCATTACTGCAAAGCCATTGTTTTCAAGTCTAATATTATATGCTCCCACCCAGTTTGTATATTTAATTTACCAGCACACTTGGTATACCTTTTAGAAGATTGTACCACAGAACCCTCTGCTATTGCACAAAACAATTCATCTCCCTACCTAAGCAACCTGGTTTTCCAAGGAAGCAATGTTGAAGATGCAATGGACACGAAGGCAAGTTAGTATGAAGACAAACATCTAAAAGAAAGAGAAACAGGTCTATTTACCTGCCAAAGAGTCCTTCGTCCTGTCCAACCATTATGTTTTTTTAAATGTAGCAATGCAGCGTAAACACAACTGACATGAACTAGCTTAGTATGCAGGAAGGAATGCATGTAACCAAGATAGCTTACCATGTAGGAAGGCACACAACTATTTTAACACATATACAGACCATAAATGAAATACAAAACAACGCAATATGAAACAATAGTACAAGCATGCACCTTTCTATATCCTCTTCAGCCGATGCAGTCAAGACTCCCCCGTTTTCTCCAGCTACTCTATTTGTTTGAATGTGGGAACACACAAAATTCAATGAACATCAATGGAAGTTGGTATTCACTGGAGAATAAGAAATATGTACATACAAAAAAACTAACTCAATGAATAGTCTAGAAAGGCAGAAACATGAACCTTTGCGCTTCTCTATCCATGGTTGTAAACGTGTAGATTTTTTCCCCTGCCCAAAATATATTACAAAGCACAAAATATCACACAATTGCATGGCCGCAACTAAACGATTTCTGGTTTTCCCTAGAAATTTATCTAGATATGCCCTTTAACCATGTTCTTTATCCTCTACATAGACTATTGTGCCCACGATACAAGTTCTCAGTTTTTCGTGGCAAACTACCCCAGACATGCTTCCAGACATCAAAATACAATCTTACAGAATCTTTGTTGCACATATCATATCTCAAGCACAACACAAATTGTATCGTGCACACACCAGTCTATGTAGAGGAGAAAGAACATGTAATGTCATATCCACACATCTGACCATACATGGTTTATAAATGTAGCTTGCATACATATGCTTTATTCCAACAAAAAAAAACGAATATTGTAACTTCACATGTAATCCTCGAACAATTTTGCATGCAACTATTTTCTTTCATGGAAGGACTGGAGCACCAGTAAAATATCATAGAATAACATATATCGACCTCGACAGACATGGAAAATAACAAAACTGCATGTCGACTCGTGGGTGCAAGGGATGAACACCGTAAAGAGCCCCCAAAAAACAATAATAATCCAAAAAAAAAGAAAAAAGAAAAGCTCCAACCACCACCGCTGCACCCCAACCTTGCAAGGCCGAATCAAACAAAAGAAAACAGTAAGGACCAAACCAGCGAGAAAGCACGAACAGGCCGAACTTCACCCCCAGGGCCCCAAAGCGCAAACCCTAGCCAAACAAACAGAACCAACAACCCATGAACCAACTAACCAACAAGAACCATCGAGCTAGTGAACAACATATGTATCTCCAACGATTATGAAACTGCATCCCAAGCACAGAAGGAACCATAAACATACAAGGAACATGCGACTACAAATAAGCAAACATTCTTACTTGCAAACTGCAAACACTGAACAACAAACAAGGAATACAAAATGAAACTATGGCATCAAAACTTACTCTGAAATGATGAAATGCAGAAGCACAGGTTGAATCACGAGAGAAACAACAACAAGCAGCAACCGACAAACCAACGAAGAAGAAGCACTCACCGAACTAGTAAACAATGTATGTAGCTTCAACGATTACGAGGATGAAACATACAATGGCAACAACCGACAAACCAATGAAGAAGAATCACTCACCGAACCAGTAAACAATGTATGTAGCTTCAATGGCAGAACAAGGATGAAACATACAATGGCTATTGAACTGGCGGTGGACAAACAAGACTGTGCAAATTCACTGTAATTGTATAGAAAATTTCGAGGAAAAATGTACTTCGAGAAGCGTATTTACATAAACATTTAAGACCGTCAGGCTGTCTAAGGACCTCGCAGTATGAAAACATTTAAGCTATCATGGGTGTTGGAGGATGTCGTGTCATGTAAACATTTACGCTGTCAGGCCTATTGAAGCATCTCAGAATAAGTGTCAATACATTTCAACAAATATACATCTGCCAAAGATGTTATAAACTTTGGAATTCTCAATCACTACAAAGCTTGGATATCAAAACATTTCAATATGCTTAGTACATATCAAAACTTACGGATATATTCAACTAGCATAAAATGCTAATACAAACATTCGAACTAATGCTAGCATTAATCGACCTTCAAGCAATATAGAGGAAAAATATATGATTAAAAAATATTGTCTACGAGAGAAAGTTTGGATATGTTTCCATTTAGTACATTGGGAATAGCGAAGCTGACAATAAGACCTCCAATCTCTTATCCAATCAGATTTGTACATATATGTTACTTTTTATTATATAATATATATATGCTTTTAATTCCATAGCTCCAACAATAGGTATTGTGCAAATATTTCGAGTCAAAGGACAAACTAATATGTAGTCAACGCATTATCGATTGCTATAGTCCCTCTATGCATACGACATGGACTAATAATTAAAGTCTACTCAATTTAAAACTTGTGACCTTTTAGGAGGAAGCACATGTTCTTAACCATTAGGCCCACTCATGCTCAACACTTAAAACTTGATATGCAATGAAAGAATAATTTAAAAAAAAATACACCTAAAGAAATTGGATCCCTCTAATTGCTTGATAGATCCGGGTTTAAGATGGAGCCACATTGATAGTATTATAAAATCATCTTTAATGTTTTGTGACATATTAATATTTCAAGTGTGTAATGTTTTAGATGCTAGTATTTTAAATGGTTTTGTATTTAAATGATTTGTAATCATCTTATAAATGTAATGTATATTATTTTTAATGTTTTGTGACATTGTGGATATTTCAATTAGTTTTGTATTTAGATGGTTTATCAAAAAGTATGTGATTTTAGTAGAAAGTTTTAAAATGAATGTTTATATTTAAAATGGTTTTGTTATTGTTATTTGTGATCATTTCTATGAATTGTTTTAATATAGTGGTGTGATTAATTCAATCAAGTTTTCCTTCGTCTCAATTCTTAACAGATTTTGTGTTGATATGGATCAACGTTACTAGTAATAGCATGCAACTACCTACAAAGTTAAATTTAGGATAATAGAATTTCATTATATAAACACACTTAACAAGATATATTGATCACTTTGTCATGTTTGTGGGCAATTTATTTTTGTATTTCTGTTTGTATTATTTTAATTGCACTATGTTTCTTGTAAGGTACTAGATTTATTATAATAGTCGAAAACAAAAATATTGCAGAGAATAACTGTGGAACAACACAATAGATGAAACCACAACACCAGAATAATACATTTATTGATAGGAAACAATGTTCACTTGCCTCTTCGAGGGGTAAACCTCCAGCAAAGAAACACTCTATTACAATAATTCTCAAGACCAAACTCCTCATACCCTCTACTCCTGTTTACACTAAATCTATCTATCCAAAAGAATAATCTAGAGGAAGATCATTCTAGAAGCAAAAGCTTCTATTAGGTCTTCTTACATTTGACTTATTCTTCCTTATTGCTAGGCCTTATTAATATTGGCCTTTATTACATGGAAATGTATTATTCTATCTATGTGAGGGGTTAGGGAGGATAGGTCCCTAACATGCCCTCCCCCTTAAAACATCCTTGTCCTCAAGGCTTGAGATGAGAAAATTGTTACAGAATGGTAGTTGTCTCCTAGGTGGCATCTGTTGGAGTTGTATCTTTCCACTGGACTAACACTTCCTTGATCATGCGCTGATAAAGACGACGCTCACACTGGTCCAAAATTGCTTGTGGATGTAACTAGATGGATCCTTCTTCATCCAACTCAGGAAGGTTGGTTTGAGTTTGGAACTTAGTTCCAATCACATTCTTTAAGTAGGAGACATGAAAAATAGGATGGATCTTAGAATGATTGGGAAAATCTAATTGATAGGCCACATGTCCCACGTGCTTGAGAACTGTATAAGGACCATAAAATTCGGGTGCTAGTTTCTGAAAATGGTCAGCCTTGAGTGAAGTTTGCTTGTAAGGTTGCAGTCGAAGAAACACCTGGTCTTCTTCAACAAATTGACATTCGAAATGACCTTGATTTGCTTGTTACTTCATGCGATTCTGAGCCATGACCAAATTATCTTTGAAGGTATGAAAAATAGCTTCTTGAACTGTAAGCGTTTGGTCAACTGTTTGAGCCTTTGAGACACCTGACATTATGAGAGAACTAAAGGTGGATTTTGTCCATATACTGCTTCAAAAGGAGTCATGCGAGTAGTTGTATGGTAAGAAGTGTTGTACCACCATTCAGTTAGTGGTAACCATTGAGCCCACTGATTTTTCCTTTTAGATGCAAAACACCTCAAATATGTTTCCAAACACTTGTCGACAAATTCAGTTTGACCATCAGTCTGGGGATGATAGGCTGTGATGAGATGCAATTGGGTGCCCTGTAGCCTGAACAGTTCTTGCCAAAAATTGCTGGTGAAAGTGGGATCTTGATCAGAAACATTAGAATGAGGCATGCCATGAAGCTTGAAGACATGATCCATGAAAAGTTGAATCATAGTGGAGGCAGAAAATGATTGGTGAAGAGCACAAAAATGAGCATACTTGGAAAGACGATCAACGGCCACCATGATGACTGACTTATTGCCCAATTTAGGTAAGCCCAAAATAAAATCCATAGAGATATCCCTCCAAATAGCAAGTGGAATCAGAAGAAGTTGTAGTGTGCTAGGATCTTTGACCGTTTCTCCCTTGTTGTGTTGACAAACATCACATTCTACCACAAAAGTGCAAATGTCCTGTTTCATACCATCCCATAAAAAATAACATTCGACCCAGTCATAGGTTTTGGTAAACCATGAATGCCCAGCTGTGGGTGTAGCATGAAGCTCAGAAAACACTGTGGATTTAAGTTGTGACTATTTAGTTAAACACAAACGACCTTTTTAGCGAAGCTCATCATTGTTCCAAGAGTACCCTAGGGAAACTGTATAATTGGCTTGCAATTGTTGGATTAGATGCAAAATTTTGGTATCTTGTAGCCATTTATGGCGAACAACTTGGAGCCAAGCTAGTACAATGAAGGAGATGAAAAAAAGGACCCTTCATCTTCATATTTTCTTGAAAGAGTGTTAGCAACCACATTTTCTTTACCTTTCTTGTAAACGATCTCACAGTCATATCCAAAGAGCTTAGTCACCCATTTTTGTTGCTCCCAAGAGGAAGGGCATTGCTTCAGAAAATACTTGAGGCTTTGATTATCTTTCTTAATTTGGAAGTGGTGCCCCAATAGATAAGGCCACCAGAGATCCATTGCATGCAAAATAGCCAACATTTCCTTTTCATATATTGATTGTCCCAAATGTCACTATGATAGGTGTTTGTTGGTAAAGGCCAAAGGTCGACATATTACATAAGGACTTCTCCAATTACTCTCCTGGAAGCATCACATTCCAGGACAAAGGTCTTTGTGAAATTAGTAAGGGTAAGACCAGAGTGGTGCACATAGTCGCCTTCAAGGGTTGAAAGGCCTGAACAGCTGCGGGAGTCCAAGTGAAAGAATTATTTTTAAGGAGAGCAGTGAGAGGTGCCACAATCTTTCCATAATTCTTAACAAACTTGCAATAATAGGTTGTTAAACCTAGAAAACCACACAATCTTTTGAGAGTCTTGGGGCGAGGCCAATCCTGCATATCTCCAATCTTCTTAGGATCCACCCTGACACCTGTCTTACCAACAATATGACCCAAGTACTCGACTTTTGAGGCTCCAAAAGAACATTTAGATTGTTTGAGGAAAATTTGGTGATGGGAGAGTAGATATAGAATTCGATCCACATGAGAAATATGGGTTATCCAAGTTTTACTATAGATGAGAATATCATCAAAGAAAACTAAGACAAAATGACAGAGAAAAGGACAGAAGACATGATTCATGAGGCTTTAGAAAGTGGAGGGAGCATTGCACAAGCCAAAGGGCATGACCAAAAACTCATAGTAGCCCTCCTGAGTTCGAAATGCAGTCTTAGGAATGTTTGCCTCTTTCATACATATATGGTGGTAGCCAGAATGAAGATCAATTTTGGTAAAGAACTGAGCACCACTCAATTCATTCAAGATATCATCAATGACAAGAATGGGAAATTTGTCTTTGATGGTGAGTTTGTTGAGGGCGCGAAAGTCAGGACACATGCGACAAGAGCTTCTTTATTAAGTACCATGACCACATGAGAAGAATAGGGGCTTGTACTATGACGAATAATGCTTGTGGTGAGCGATTCTTAAACAATTTTCTCAATTTCATTTTTCTGGGTAAAGGGATGACGATAGGGACGAACATTGGGAGGAAGGTTGTTGGGGACAAGGGGAATGGAATGATCATGAACACTAAGGGAAGGAGGAATTCCCTGGGGAGTGGAAAAAACAACTTGATGTTTGGAGAGGATGGATTGGAGGTCTGATGACACAAAGGGTGTCTCATTGGTGTGAATGGAATGGAGTTGTGAAATAATTCCGGAATGACCTTTTTTTAGGATATTTTCCATGCGATGGGAACTGATGATCTCAAGGGAAGCTGTTGTGATATCTTGGAACTTATACTCTTGGACCTCTTGGTTGAATTGCATGGTTAATTCCTTAAAATCCACGAGAATGGGACCTAGAGTCCTTAGCCATTCGACACCCAACACAATGTCATAACTACCCATGTCGATAGAAAACATATGATATTTCATGTGGTACTGACCAATTTGGAGACACGCATTTTCATAATGCCCCCCACATTTCATGGACCTACCACTGGAAATCATGATTTGAAAATTATTGACTGCACATATATAACAATTAGTTTCTTGGGAAATGCAACGATGAATAAAATTATGGTTGCTTCCACTGTTAACAAGGATGATGACCTTGTGTGATTAATGTAACCAATTATCTTGAGGGTTTGGGGAGAAGAGAAGCTAGTGAGAGCATTCAGGGAAATGACTAGTTCAACTTCGAGAGGGTCGAAAGGTGGGGTCATGTCAGTGGGTTTAGTGGACTCAACCATAAGGGGGAGCCTTGACATCTTCTTCATAAACATCCTCAGATATGGACATAAAAAGATTTTGTTCTTTACACTTGTGACAAGGAAAATATTTTTCATCACAATTATAACAAAGGCCCTTAAGTTGGCATTCAACCATTTCTTCCCTGGTCAATTTCTGGATCTTTAGTGGAGTGGAAGGAGGAGTGGGAATGACTGTCTTAGGGTGAGGAATAAAGGAGGGTTTTATGGTTTGAGAAGAGACAACCTGTTGTGCTTCCTTAACTCTTTTAGTAGCTTCCACCCAACTCTATGGTCGATCCATGAGGACATGGGCATGAATATCATCCTTGAGGCCACTAATAAAACATTCTCAGAAGAAGGCATTAGACATGCCCTTTGTATAGAAATTCAATCGCTTAAAAGAAGCTTAAAGTCTTCCACTGTGCTAGATTGTTTCAACTTTGTCAAACGACCTCAATGGTTGGTGTTAGTGTCAAAGCGTTCATAAATATATGCAACAAATTGTGTCCAAGACACATACCCTTGGTGGGAATTTTTTCTCCATTTCCACCATTGCCAACGATCTTGATCTATATGGAGAACAACATATAGTAGTTTGGCCAACTCATCTGTAATGTCATACAAAGAGAAATAATGTTCCATTTGAGTTACCCACCTAGTGGGATCCGAGCAATCAAATTTGTTCACATCCACACACAAAAGGCATAGGTCACGCTGAAAGTGACGAGTCTTAAAAGTCTAGGAATTGGAGGAAGTTTCACCTTCAGGGTGAAAAGGTGGGTAAGAGGAGGTAAGGCCGGTAGGTATATTCAACTTAGTGAAAATTGTGACAGTGAAGGATGCAAGCTAAGTAGTGAGGTCCTTTTTGATGGTTTTCATTTTTGCGTCGATAGAGGAATGCATTTTTTTATTGATGGTGGAAATATTGGCACTAAGCTTCCACACTTCTTGTTGGGTCTCTGTGAAAGTAGAGGACAAGGAATTGAGGTGGGCTTCCAAGTCTTGGCTACGGGTGTGGGCCATGATGAAAAGGGAAAATAAAAAAGGACGAGTGGGACCACAAAAAAAGGGGGTTATGGGGGAAGGGTATCATGGCAATTGAGGCGACGAGGGGAATGCAATGGGGTAAGGCCCAAATAAGGGTGTCGTAAGGGGTTTGGGTCCACGGGAAAAACAATTTTGTTGAAAAATGATAGGTATGACTGTGATCCAGGCGAACAAAGGAATCCAATGGGATAGGGCTCAAATAATGGTGCCAACAAGATCCAAACTTTTTTTTTTACTCCTGCGGAATTATACTCCGATCAAAGGAATATTGCAGTGTTGAAATGCCCAAATTCTTAACAGGAAGAAATGTGTAGTAATTTCGCAACTAGAATATAGGAGGCACAGTTGCACGGAAATATATCTTGTCTATTATGATTTTGTTTACGTCCCAAGGGTTAAGGTATGCAGGGTTTCTACAGACAAGGGTTTTCCTTTTGCTATAGATCTCTGATATACTTTCGGGGTCCAACAATAGTACTCGACCCAATATCTCAGGGCACCAACTAAGGAGGCTAGATCGTGACCTTAGCCATACTACACGACTACTCAGGTACTAGAGAGTATCTTCCTGAGTGTTGTTCTCGGTGTCCCTATAATAGTCAGACGATCGATTGGTTTATCTATGGAGGGATTCAAGATATCTAGGTCGATTCGTATATAGGTGTTGTCTGATGCGCTACCACTCGAAGGGGTACCAACAGGGGCTACAAATGTGGCCAACAATGTGCGCTTAAGTACCACTTGTAGTTCCTACATGTATGCTTCCTTGACCATGGATTTATGCGTTGACGACAAATCTCTGTAGCTTTAAGACGTCAGAATACGTCTCTACCCTGAAAAAAATTAACCCACATTTTTCTGCCAAGGAAAGTACTCTAATACCACTTGTAAGGTACCAGATCTATTATAATAGCCGAAAACATGAATATTGCAGAGAATAACAACAAAACAACACAATAGATGAAACCACAACGCCAGAATAATACCTTTCTTGATAGGAAACAATGTTCACTTGCCTCTTTGAGGGGGAAACCTCCAACAGAGTAATGCTCTATTACATTAATTCTCAAGACCAAACTTCTCATACCCTCTACTCCTATTTATACTAAATCTATCTATCCAAAAGAACAATCTAGAGGAAGATCCTTCTAGAATCAGAAGCTTCTATTAGGTCTTCTTACATTTGACTTATTCTTCCCTATTGCTAGGCCTTATTAATATTGGCCTTATTCTACCTACGTGAGGGGTTAGGGAGGTTAGGTCCCTAACATTTCCTCATTTTTTGGGCATTATGTATATTGTATTTCTATTTAACTATGCTATTCTATTCCTATTCACCCTCACCTTTAGCACACTAATATTGAAGTGTATCATTTCTTAAATCAATAGGGTTGTTTCTTTCTTAGGTGTCTTCTCATTAAAATCATTGCATTGGATTGTTTTATATCAATTGTATCATTGAATCAAGGAATTGGATTATCTCCCATTGTAAAATCAATTAACAAATTCTTAATTACACTATATGGTCGTTGAAATTTAAGCACTAGATCATTTTGTATGGTATTAATGTTGAAATTAGTGAATCACATTGTATCTTTGCTGAAATTATTGCATCAAAGTTTTTTGTAGAGTATGGTTGCTAAACTCAATGCACTAGATCAATTTGCATTGTATTATTGGTGAAATTGATATGTAAATGAGGGTCATTTACTTATGGTTCACTCGCTTCACCAACATAGATACTCTACAAATTTAACTTTTTTTTTTCTTTTTTCTCGAACATATACAAATATATTTGTCTTAAAAATGGCTATAAGGCCTCTATTATCAGTGCAGTTAGGGATGAAAATACTTTGCAACACTATTCTCCAACAGACATGAAAGGATGGTTTTGTTTATAATGCTTTATTTATAGGCCAATTACCTCACATACACTAGATATTGTGGAAGACGACCACAAAAAATCTGCTAGGGATCAACTCAACCCAACCTCTTCTTTAACTAATACACCAAAAACCAAAGTATATTACTCCTTAGTTCACAAAGGAAGAGTCGTTCCAATCAAACTACCAGCTTGTTATGCTATGTTTGGATAACATAAAAAAACCATCTCAACAAACCTTCATTTACAACTACCACATGTATGTACTCGGGCTTCGACATAGACTTCCAATACAAGGCATTGTTGATGCTCATGTGTGTGTAGCCTCCTCTCTAAATTTGTAAAACTCAACACTGTGAATTTGCAATTGGTAAGTGTACGCTCCAACAACCAATGTAATGATCAAAAGAACAAACCAATCATTCCATTGGTTGTTGGAGCATAAACTTACCAATTTCAAATTCACTAGGTTGAGTTTTACACATTTAGAGAGGAGGGTGTGTGTGTGTGTTGAATATGCAATTGGTAAGTGTATGATTCAACAACCAATGGAATGATTAGTTTTCTATGTGTAGTGGTCTTCAATGGACTCTTGACTCAACCACAAGGAAATGAGAATGTAAATATGTGCTTGTTGTTGAGTTGTAGTGGCCAATTAGTAATGTTTCTCACAACAAGAGTTTTATACAACCCTTTAAGTCCTGTAAGATTTCTCAATACTAAGATGTCAATAATAATATTAAACTCTTATGACAACTTGTCCTCTAATATTTCTACCATTTCTTTTCAAAGCCTAGGGGAAATCCTTGAGTACTTTACTTCATTTCGAGGATGGTACCCAGGGTAAAATCTAGAATCTTTAGGGCACAAGGTTGATCAACAACAAGGCTCAAATCCATTACAACAATATACTCATTATGATCTCATCGTGTCACTTGCAAGAATTGAACTCGGATGGGGAGGATAACAATCATTCCTTCCAACCACACGAGCTAAACCCAATTAACACTTTGATATTTCTGCCATGCAAGGTTTGGATGAAAATAAAACTCAATTCAATGACCATTCACTTGCCTTGATATGATCCCACCTCTATGTATCAATTGAATATTCTCAAGCCATAACAATACAATTGCACACATAGCTATAATGCCATCTATTTAGTTGGTGGAAGACTCACTTCCAAGTTTTCTATGTTTATAACCAAGCCCCAATTCAACTTAACACCATTTCAATAATATGTATATGAGATGGCCATAAATTAAACATATATTAGATGATTCCAT
>JZKD02S2017483.1:40256-57683 GCA_000966675.3 Picea glauca | reverse complement strand
ACTAATGTAATATGCCCCAATTAAGGGGTAATGAGCCATTATTTAGGGCTTAACACTATCTAATTATCATGGATTAGTTGGAAAAACACCATGTTTTCATAGACTCTTACATTAATACAATAACCTATCTTGATGAGAAAGGACAACGGGGAAATATTCAAGTCATTCCAAGAGTTTTAGTTGTTAGAGAAATTTCAACCATGCAGCTGAAAAAGAGTTTTAGGAAGGGATGCCAAATTTTTGCAACCCATATGGAAGAGGCAGCTAGAAATAAAGTGGCAAGTATTGAAGACCATCTAGTCTTAAAATATTTTGAAGATGTTTTTGAGAAAATCCTAGGATTTCCACCAAAGAGGGACATTGATTTCTCTATTGATTTGGTGTCTGGAGCCGCCCTAGTGTCCAAGACACCTTACAAAATTGGCACACCATAATTGAAAGAGTTGCAAATGTAGCTTGAAGAAATTTTAAAGAAGGGGTGTATATTCCCAAGTGTGTTACCTTGGGGATCCAGAGACCTTTTTGTGAACAAGAAAGATGGAACCTTAAGGTTGTATATTGATTTCAGACAGTTGAATAGGGTCACTATAAACAACAAATATATTTTGCAAAGAATTGTTGATCTATTTGATCAGCTGAAAGATGAAAGGATATTTTCCAAGATTGACTTGAGATTATTTTATCATCAAGTGAGGATAAAATAAGAGGACATCAGCAAGACAACATTTAGAACAAGGTATGGGCATTATGAATTCACAATAGTGTCTTTTGGACTATCAAATGTCCCAACCATTTTTATGTGTCTAATGAATGGAGTGTTCAAGGAGTACCTGGACAAGTTTGTAATTTTTTTCTTGGATGATATTCTCATCTACTCTAAGTATGAAGAGGAGCATGAGAAGCATTAAGAATGGTGCTAAAGGTTTTAAGGGAGAATAAATTTTATGCCAAGTTAAGTAAGTGCATATTTTATCAAAATAATATCCACTACTTGGGGCATATTATTTCAGCAGATGGAATAGCAATTTATCTCGATAAGATAGAGGCCATTAGAGGGTGTCCAATGCAAATAAATGTGACAAAGTTCAGATCATTTATGGGTCTTGCTGGTTATTACTGAAGATTCATAAAAGGGGTTTTCAAAGATTGCAATTTCAATCCAGGTGTGAAGAAATTTTTCAGTAGTTGAAAAACCTTTTGACAAGTGCACCAATCTTAAAAATTTTAGATCCGAATCAAGACTTTGCAGTGTACATGGATGTGTGCAAGGAAGGGTTCGGTGGAGTCCTCCATCAAAAGGATCATGTGATATGCTACGAGTCCCAGAAATTAAAAGAGCGTGAGAGAAATTATGTTAATGATGATCTAGAATTAGCAGTCATTGTACATGCATTAAAAATGTGGAGACATGACCTCATGGGGGGGGATTTGAGCTAAGGATGGACCATTGTGGTCTGAAACACTTGTTTGGACAACCAACGTTAAATGTCAGACAAACTAGATCATCGTAATTTCTTAGTGAGTATGAATTTGAAATTAAACATATCAAAGGAAAAGAAAATCAGGTGGTTAATGAAATCATTTGAAGAGCTCATGAAATGCATGTTTCAACCATCAACATGTACAAGATATGTTTAAAAGATAAAATTCTTGAAGCAGCAAATTCATATCAGCATTATTAACAAATAAAATAAAACTTACAGCAAGGTCATTTCAACATAAATTTAAAAAATATGAATTGGAGGATGGAATCATCTTGTACAAAGGCAAGGTTTATGTGCCAAATTCCAGGGAGTTGAAAAATATAGTATTGAGAGAAATGAAAAATGTGTGATATGTTTGGCACCTAGAATACCATAAATTCATTACATCTTTAAGGAGCTAATATTTTTGGTTGGGAATGAAGAAAGAAGTGTCTAAATACATAACTTGGTGTCTAGAGTGTCGTAAGGTAAAGACACGGAAAATACATCCAGTGGGGATGCTACAACCATTTCCCATTCTAGAATGGAAGTGGGAAGTGGTCACAGTAGATTTTATTACAAAGCTACCCAGAACAGTGAAGCAACATGATTCCATCATGGTGGTGGTGGAAAAATTGATTGAAGTAACACATTTTATTCCCATAAAGACAACACATAAGGTAGTAAATATTGCAAAGATTTACATGAAGGAAGTTTCCAAGCTACATGGAGTGCCTAAGAAAATAGTTTCAGACACAGATTCCAAGTTTTACATCCAAATTTTTGCAAGGTTTGTTAAAAGGATTTGGGACAAATCTGAATCTTAGAACAAAATATCACCTAGAGTCACATGGGAAAATAGAGAGGACCAATATGATAATTGAATACATGCTCGGGATGTATGTCATGGATCAACCATCAAAATGGGAAGACTATATCCACCTAGTGGAGTTTTCTTATAATAATGGGTATCAAGCCTCATTAAAAATGATCCCATTTGAAGTGTTGTATGGTAGGAAGTGTAACACACTAGTGAGTTGGGATAACCCAGCAGACAGAGCCATCATTGGGACAAATTTTTTAAAGGAAATGGAAGATAAAATGATAAATATTAGGCATAATTTAAAGGTTTCCCATGACAGGCATAAAATGTATATAGACAAGAACTAAGTTTTCAAGGATTTTAAAGTGGGAGAACATGTATTTCTTAAAGTGAAAGTGAAAATAAGTTTGATAAGATTGGGTTGTTTCCCAAAGTTAGTAGCAAGACATTGTGGGCCTTTTGAAATATTAGAGAAGATAGGGTTAGTTGTATACATGCTAGAATTTCTTGCATCCATGAAAATTCATAATGTATTTTACGTGTTATTATTAAAAAAATATGTGCCTAATCCTAACCACATAATTTATTGGACTATGATCCATGTGGAAAATGAAGTGGGTTTCCAGGTAGAACCAATATGCATACTCGCCCGAAAATACGAAGTTCTTTGGAACAAATTCATAGGATTGGTAAAGTTTCAATGGACCTAATATGGTCCTAAAGATGCAATATGGGAGAATGAAGAAACTATGCAGGAGGAATACCCACAAATGTTTGTCAATTTTGAAAAAAATAGAAGCTAAAAGTGCAAGACTCCATTTTTGGGAAACTAGAGTTTTGGAGCCATATCTCAAAATTATTAGTCACATGCATTGATAGCCTCAATAAAAGGATGGTGCATCCTGATGGATTGAAGTAATTGAAGGGGGTGCGTTCCTTGGGTTAGCAGGATGAGAAGAACGAGAAAATATGGTTGGGATTGTTGTTGGAGGGTAAAAAATGAAGAATTTTGTTTTATTTTCTAATTATTGTGATGTAAATTTGTATATATATTTTCCACATGGTTTTGTGCACCAATGATGGTGCAAAATTGTAGGGGAGGGCGGATGTAACATCCCCACCATAATCCCCAGTTAAATTAANACTAATGTAATATGCCCCAATTAAGGGGTAATGAGCCATTATTTAGGGCTTAACACTATCTAATTATCATGGATTAGTTGGAAAAACACCATGTTTTCATAGACTCTTACATTAAGACAATAACCTATCTTGATGAGAAAGGACAACGGGGAAATATTCAAGTCATTCCAAGAGTTGTAGTTGTTAGAGAAATTTCAACCATGCAGCTGAAAAAGAGTTTTATGAAGGGATGCCAAATTTTTGCAACCCATATGGAAGAGGCAGCTAGAAATAAAGTGGCAAGTATTGAAGACCATCTAGTTTTAAAATATTTTGAAGATGTTTTTGAGGAAATCCTAGGATTTCCACCAAAGAGGGACATTGATTTCTCTATTGATTTGGTGTCTAGAGCCGCCCTAGTGTCCAAGACACCTTACAAAATTGGCACACCATAATTGAAAGAGTTGCAAATGCAGCTTGAAGAAATTTTAAAGAAGGGGTGTATATTCCCAAGTGTGTTACCTTGGGGATCCCGAGACCTTTTTGTGAACAAGAAAGATGGAACCTTAAGGTTGTATATTGATTTCAGACAGTTGAATAGGGTCACTATAAACAACAAATATCTTTTGCAAAGAATTGTTGATCTATTTGATCAGCTGAAAGATGAAAGGATATTTTCCAAGATTTACTTGAGATTATTTTATCATCAAGTGAGGATAAAATAAGAGGACATCAGCAAGACAACGTTTAGAACAAGGTATGGGCATTATGAATTCACAGTAGTTCCTTTTGGACTATCAAATGTCCCAACCATTTTTATGTGTCTAATGATTGGAGTGTTCAAGGAGTACCTGGACAAGTCTGTAATTTTTTTCTTGGATGATATTCTCATCTACTCTAAGTATGAAGAGGAGCATGAGAAGCATTAAGAATGGTGCTAAAGGTTTTAAGGGAGAATAAATTTTATGCCAAGTTAAGTAAGTGCATATTTTATCAAAATAATATCCACTACTTGGGGCATATTATTTCAGCAGATGGAATAGCAATTTATCTCGATAAGATAGAGGCCATTAGAGGGTGTCCAATGCAAATAAATGTGACAAAGTTCAGATCATTTATGGGTCTTGCTGGTTATTACTGAAGATTCATAAAAGGGGTTTTCAAAGATTGCAATTTCAATCCAGGTGTGAAGAAATTTTTCAGTAGTTGAAAAACCTTTTGACAAGTGCACCAATCTTAAAAATTTTAGATCCGAATCAAGACTTTGCAGTGTACATGGATGTGTGCAAGGAAGGGTTCGGTGGAGTCCTCCATCAAAAGGATCATGTGATATGCTACGAGTCCCAGAAATTAAAAGAGCGTGAGAGAAATTATGTTAATGATGATCTAGAATTAGCAGTCATTGTACATGCATTAAAAATGTGGAGACATGACCTCATGGGGGGGGATTTGAGCTAAGGATGGACCATTGTGGTCTGAAACACTTGTTTGGACAACCAACGTTAAATGTCAGACAAACTAGATCATCGTAATTTCTTAGTGAGTATGAATTTGAAATTAAACATATCAAAGGAAAAGAAAATCAGGTGGTTAATGAAATCATTTGAAGAGCTCATGAAATGCATGTTTCAACCATCAACATGTACAAGATATGTTTAAAAGATAAAATTCTTGAAGCAGCAAATTCATATCAGCATTATTAACAAATAAAATAAAACTTACAGCAAGGTCATTTCAACATAAATTTAAAAAATATGAATTGGAGGATGGAATCATCTTGTACAAAGGCAAGGTTTATGTGCCAAATTCCAGGGAGTTGAAAAATATAGTATTGAGAGAAATGAAAAATGTGTGATATGTTTGGCACCTAGAATACCATAAATTCATTACATCTTTAAGGAGCTAATATTTTTGGTTGGGAATGAAGAAAGAAGTGTCTAAATACATAACTTGGTGTCTAGAGTGTCGTAAGGTAAAGACACGGAAAATACATCCAGTGGGGATGCTACAACCATTTCCCATTCTAGAATGGAAGTGGGAAGTGGTCACAGTAGATTTTATTACAAAGCTACCCAGAACAGTGAAGCAACATGATTCCATCATGGTGGTGGTGGAAAAATTGATTGAAGTAACACATTTTATTCCCATAAAGACAACACATAAGGTAGTAAATATTGCAAAGATTTACATGAAGGAAGTTTCCAAGCTACATGGAGTGCCTAAGAAAATAGTTTCAGACACAGATTCCAAGTTTTACATCCAAATTTTTGCAAGGTTTGTTAAAAGGATTTGGGACAAATCTGAATCTTAGAACAAAATATCACCTAGAGTCACATGGGAAAATAGAGAGGACCAATATGATAATTGAATACATGCTCGGGATGTATGTCATGGATCAACCATCAAAATGGGAAGACTATATCCACCTAGTGGAGTTTTCTTATAATAATGGGTATCAAGCCTCATTAAAAATGATCCCATTTGAAGTGTTGTATGGTAGGAAGTGTAACACACTAGTGAGTTGGGATAACCCAGCAGACAGAGCCATCATTGGGACAAATTTTTTAAAGGAAATGGAAGATAAAATGATAAATATTAGGCATAATTTAAAGGTTTCCCATGACAGGCATAAAATGTATATAGACAAGAACTAAGTTTTCAAGGATTTTAAAGTGGGAGAACATGTATTTCTTAAAGTGAAAGTGAAAATAAGTTTGATAAGATTGGGTTGTTTCCCAAAGTTAGTAGCAAGACATTGTGGGCCTTTTGAAATATTAGAGAAGATAGGGTTAGTTGTATACATGCTAGAATTTCTTGCATCCATGAAAATTCATAATGTATTTTACGTGTTATTATTAAAAAAATATGTGCCTAATCCTAACCACATAATTTATTGGACTATGATCCATGTGGAAAATGAAGTGGGTTTCCAGGTAGAACCAATATGCATACTCGCCCGAAAATACGAAGTTCTTTGGAACAAATTCATAGGATTGGTAAAGTTTCAATGGACCTAATATGGTCCTAAAGATGCAATATGGGAGAATGAAGAAACTATGCAGGAGGAATACCCACAAATGTTTGTCAATTTTGAAAAAAATAGAAGCTAAAAGTGCAAGACTCCATTTTTGGGAAACTAGAGTTTTGGAGCCATATCTCAAAATTATTAGTCACATGCATTGATAGCCTCAATAAAAGGATGGTGCATCCTGATGGATTGAAGTAATTGAAGGGGGTGCGTTCCTTGGGTTAGCAGGATGAGAAGAACGAGAAAATATGGTTGGGATTGTTGTTGGAGGGTAAAAAATGAAGAATTTTGTTTTATTTTCTAATTATTGTGATGTAAATTTGTATATATATTTTCCACATGGTTTTGTGCACCAATGATGGTGCAAAATTGTAGGGGAGGGCGGATGTAACATCCCCACCATAATCCCCAGTTAAATTAAAGCATAATGTAGATATGAATGTTGTTGTGGCCAAGCAATGTAATATGGGAAATGCATTTTTTGATTTTAAATAAATATAATTTGATACCAGATTATGGGAATATGGAAAGATATGGGGGGTGAGTTTTCCACAAGAGAAGAGAGTGTCTAATAGGGGTCCAAGGGTAGAAATTAATTATGGGTATTACTTCAACCCTTTTCCTGAATTTTATTATCATTTGGGATAACTTATAATTTTTTTTGTTTGAGTGTATGAGAGACCAATCATTAAACTCATGTAAGAGGGTGGATGTGAGAGTCACATCTCATAGTTATTGAAATAAAAGGGTTGAAGCATGATCATCATTGGGAAGAGTGAGCAATCAATTGTATTGGGAAAATAGAGGAAATTTGTAAGGGGAAATGAGGGCAGTTTTCACATTCATTTTTGGCACATGAAAAACAAGCAAAGAGCGGGGAAAAAGAGCACCAGAGCTATAGAAATAAGGTTGGGTGAATTTCAGAGCATTTTTGCAGCATTTTGGAGTTGGAAATTTAAGAGATAGGTTGTCAGTAATGAAGAGTGAACTTCTGAGTGAGTTGCACTATAAAAACAAGTGGTTGTTGTTTGTTGTTGATAATTTTCTTGATAGTGAGTTCCCTTGATTTCCTAGTAGAGAGATTCCTAGTTACCTCAGTCAAAGAGACCCTGACTAATGAATTGGATGCTCGATGGACTGAGAACAGTTAAGGGATACATTCCTTGGGTTGGGCAAGTCAAGAGGAAGAGAGTTGGAACAAATTCAGAATAGTTGTAGGAGAATACCAATGGGTTGTGTGATAGTGAGTTGTGAGTGGACCATGAGAGGAACCCTTCTCTTGTGGATTCCTAGACCTTGCTTGGGGGTGAATTGTTGTTGAGATTTAGAAAAATAGTTCTATGGTTGGGTTTAACATCCTTCCCAAGCATCTATTTGCAAAAGTATTTTAAAAGATACGTGTTTATCTATTTTTTTATTTATTTCGTGAGTTTAATTGTTGTGCTTAACTCTTTGTATGTGAGTGGTTTATTTGTTTTTGAGAATGATTTTATTAGATGCATTCATGTTCATTTAGAATTTTGTATATGAAATTCATTATGGGTATCAAAATCTGGTTTGAAATGTTTATGAATCATAGCTAGTAAGCTATAGGAAATGGGTCAGGAAGAAATTTTTTAATTATGTGTATTTTTCCGCAAGTAACATTCTTTGGTTAAGATGGGGGATGTTACATCATGTAGTAAATCACTCTTGGAATCCATCTAATGTACCTTCAATTCATAATGATCATCAAGTGAAAGAATAAACCTAACAAAATTAATCTTTGCAACCATGGAAAACGTCTCAGTATATTCCATATTTTCTTGTTGAAAAAGTAATAATCTACCAATCAATTTTGATGTCTTTCAACAACACTGAACCATGAACATTTCACCAAATTATTTCCTTGTGCTTGAGGAACCAAATTCTAAATATTATCTTTCATCAAGGAATTGTACTCTTTATCCATAACATTTTCTCATTTAGGTTGATCGTGTGAATCTACCTAGGTATCAAGATGAAATTCCTCTAGCACACATGTCATTAAAGAAACACTACCACATTATTATTTTTCTCTATTGTTCCTTAATTTATTTCCATTACCTACATCAACGATAACAACTTCAATTGTCTTAGTCACCAATTGGGGAAGACTAATTTCCTTTTTAGAGGACTTCTTGCATCAATTTATCCATGAGAGTCCATAGTTGAATGAATAGGAAATCCATAGTTTGTAGTTGATTCTATTGTATAAGGTTGACTGCAATTCAATATGTTACAAGTCGGCCATATGGTAAATAGTTGGAAGACACACTAGTTGATGTTGTGCAATAGTCATTCGATCCATAACTCTTAAAGAATTAAAATGGATCACTACTTAACAATCCAAAATAGGATTTCAATGTAACAACACTTGAACCTACCCTTCAAAGGAAAATTCACCCTACAAATAACTTAATGTTTGACTAGCTCAAACAACCTGCATGCTTTCAACTAATCAGAGTAGTCCACCAAAATAAAATCATGACCCTTTACATCCATCTTATTCCTCTTATCATTTTAAAATATGATCCCAATATATTCATCCAAACATTTTGAGATGTTTGATTGAGGGTTTCTTTCCACTCCATTTCTCAAGAGGGATCATATCCCACACATCATTGGTTGGAACCATGTTTATAAGGTAATTTGAGTAATAGGAAACTTCTTCCCAAAATATAGTCATCATGCCTTTGGACTAAAGCAAACGCCATTCCATTTTGACCAAAGTCTAGTTCTTCCTTTCATCAAATGAATTCTCAGTGGGGAGTATAAGGCACACATCTCTACAAAGAGATATTGTGATGTGAAAAGTAGTTCAAATTCCTTTCTTTCATATTCTACTCCACTATCAGATCTTGAAATTGAAGAAAACTTGGTTCCTCGATCTCCTTATGATAAATTGATTAACTAAAAGTTCCTTTATGTTTATATGGTCAATAAAGTAACTAAAAGTTACTTGATCTCCCTATGGTCAATCAAGTGTCTTATTTCCTTAGTCGATATTCGTGTGTTTATAATATCAATCTTTGTTTAGTGACTTCTTTCCTCTCTCATTGGTCAATTGTGTTTCTAAATGTCATCAATATCTATTCAATCAAGAAACGAAAGGTTCCTCTCCAAAATTTCATAATTCAACCACATGGATTTTCAACGAATGCCCTAAATTCCTTGAAATTTTCAAATACATTATCCTTATTCTTCAAGAAGTATACCCAAGAATAACTAGAAAAATCATCAATGAAGGTCAAAACATAGCTTATACCTATTAATAATGGTTGGATCAATGTACAAAGGTCATTATGGATAATTTCAGCTAGGTTTTTTCTCTCTAGCTTCAAATGCAATTTGGTGATGCTTTCCAAGAAAACACCCTTTACATACACCATCAGCAAGCACTACCCTAGGTTTTCCATTAACCATATTGAACTTCACCACTAATCTCATGCTTTATAAATTCATATGTTTGAGTCTCTCATACCAAGATATGCTCCATTCATCAGCCCTATCTATGAGTGCAATGGGTCTTGGATCTTTCTTAGGGAAATCATATAAATTATACAGTTTTTCTTTAGGATCAATAATACCCTCAACAAAAACAACAACAAATTCATTATTAATATCATTCACAACAAACCTATTAGGCCAAAATTTAACCTTCTTTCTAGCTTGGGTTAGTTGGGGTACAGAAAACAAGTTGGAACTCAAACTTGGTACGTGATACACATAAAAAATCACAACATTATGAAATTCCATTCTTCCACAACCAACAACAATAAATGCATAAGAATATGCAACAAAAAANTGTAATTTTTTTCTTGGATGATATTCTCATCTACTCTAAGTATGAAGAGGAGCATGAGAAGCATTAAGAATGGTGCTAAAGGTTTTAAGGGAGAATAAATTTTATGCCAAGTTAAGTAAGTGCATATTTTATCAAAATAATATCCACTACTTGGGGCATATTATTTCAGCAGATGGAATAGCAATTTATCTCGATAAGATAGAGGCCATTAGAGGGTGTCCAATGCAAATAAATGTGACAAAGTTCAGATCATTTATGGGTCTTGCTGGTTATTACTGAAGATTCATAAAAGGGGTTTTCAAAGATTGCAATTTCAATCCAGGTGTGAAGAAATTTTTCAGTAGTTGAAAAACCTTTTGACAAGTGCACCAATCTTAAAAATTTTAGATCCGAATCAAGACTTTGCAGTGTACATGGATGTGTGCAAGGAAGGGTTCGGTGGAGTCCTCCATCAAAAGGATCATGTGATATGCTACGAGTCCCAGAAATTAAAAGAGCGTGAGAGAAATTATGTTAATGATGATCTAGAATTAGCAGTCATTGTACATGCATTAAAAATGTGGAGACATGACCTCATGGGGGGGGATTTGAGCTAAGGATGGACCATTGTGGTCTGAAACACTTGTTTGGACAACCAACGTTAAATGTCAGACAAACTAGATCATCGTAATTTCTTAGTGAGTATGAATTTGAAATTAAACATATCAAAGGAAAAGAAAATCAGGTGGTTAATGAAATCATTTGAAGAGCTCATGAAATGCATGTTTCAACCATCAACATGTACAAGATATGTTTAAAAGATAAAATTCTTGAAGCAGCAAATTCATATCAGCATTATTAACAAATAAAATAAAACTTACAGCAAGGTCATTTCAACATAAATTTAAAAAATATGAATTGGAGGATGGAATCATCTTGTACAAAGGCAAGGTTTATGTGCCAAATTCCAGGGAGTTGAAAAATATAGTATTGAGAGAAATGAAAAATGTGTGATATGTTTGGCACCTAGAATACCATAAATTCATTACATCTTTAAGGAGCTAATATTTTTGGTTGGGAATGAAGAAAGAAGTGTCTAAATACATAACTTGGTGTCTAGAGTGTCGTAAGGTAAAGACACGGAAAATACATCCAGTGGGGATGCTACAACCATTTCCCATTCTAGAATGGAAGTGGGAAGTGGTCACAGTAGATTTTATTACAAAGCTACCCAGAACAGTGAAGCAACATGATTCCATCATGGTGGTGGTGGAAAAATTGATTGAAGTAACACATTTTATTCCCATAAAGACAACACATAAGGTAGTAAATATTGCAAAGATTTACATGAAGGAAGTTTCCAAGCTACATGGAGTGCCTAAGAAAATAGTTTCAGACACAGATTCCAAGTTTTACATCCAAATTTTTGCAAGGTTTGTTAAAAGGATTTGGGACAAATCTGAATCTTAGAACAAAATATCACCTAGAGTCACATGGGAAAATAGAGAGGACCAATATGATAATTGAATACATGCTCGGGATGTATGTCATGGATCAACCATCAAAATGGGAAGACTATATCCACCTAGTGGAGTTTTCTTATAATAATGGGTATCAAGCCTCATTAAAAATGATCCCATTTGAAGTGTTGTATGGTAGGAAGTGTAACACACTAGTGAGTTGGGATAACCCAGCAGACAGAGCCATCATTGGGACAAATTTTTTAAAGGAAATGGAAGATAAAATGATAAATATTAGGCATAATTTAAAGGTTTCCCATGACAGGCATAAAATGTATATAGACAAGAACTAAGTTTTCAAGGATTTTAAAGTGGGAGAACATGTATTTCTTAAAGTGAAAGTGAAAATAAGTTTGATAAGATTGGGTTGTTTCCCAAAGTTAGTAGCAAGACATTGTGGGCCTTTTGAAATATTAGAGAAGATAGGGTTAGTTGTATACATGCTAGAATTTCTTGCATCCATGAAAATTCATAATGTATTTTACGTGTTATTATTAAAAAAATATGTGCCTAATCCTAACCACATAATTTATTGGACTATGATCCATGTGGAAAATGAAGTGGGTTTCCAGGTAGAACCAATATGCATACTCGCCCGAAAATACGAAGTTCTTTGGAACAAATTCATAGGATTGGTAAAGTTTCAATGGACCTAATATGGTCCTAAAGATGCAATATGGGAGAATGAAGAAACTATGCAGGAGGAATACCCACAAATGTTTGTCAATTTTGAAAAAAATAGAAGCTAAAAGTGCAAGACTCCATTTTTGGGAAACTAGAGTTTTGGAGCCATATCTCAAAATTATTAGTCACATGCATTGATAGCCTCAATAAAAGGATGGTGCATCCTGATGGATTGAAGTAATTGAAGGGGGTGCGTTCCTTGGGTTAGCAGGATGAGAAGAACGAGAAAATATGGTTGGGATTGTTGTTGGAGGGTAAAAAATGAAGAATTTTGTTTTATTTTCTAATTATTGTGATGTAAATTTGTATATATATTTTCCACATGGTTTTGTGCACCAATGATGGTGCAAAATTGTAGGGGAGGGCGGATGTAACATCCCCACCATAATCCCCAGTTAAATTAATGCATAATGTAGATATGAATGTTGTTGTGGCCAAGCAATGTAATATGGGAAATGCATTTTTTTATTTTAAATAAATATAATTTGATACCAGATTATGGGAATATGGAAAGATATGGGGGATGAGTTTTCCACAAGAGAAGAGAGTGTCTAAGAGGGGTCCAAGGGTAGAAATTAATTATGGGTATTACTTCAACCCTTTTCCTGAATTTTATTATCATTTGGGATAACTTCTAATTTTTTTGTTTGAGTGTATGAGAGACCAATCATTAAACTCATGTAAGAGGGTGGATGTGAGAGTCACATCTCATAGTTATTGAAAGAAAAGGGTTGAAGCAGGATCATCATCAGGAAGAGTGAGCAGTCAATTGTCTTGGGAAAATAGAGGAAATTTGTAAGGGGAAATGAGGGCAGTTTTTCACATTCATTTTTGGCACATGAACAACAAGAAAAGAGCGGGGAAAAAGAGCACCGAAGCTATAGAAATAATGTTGGGTGAATTTCAGGAGAATTTCAGAGCATTTTTCCATCATTTTGGAGTTGGAAATTCAAGTGACAGGTTGTCAGGAATGAAGAGTGGACTTCTGAGTGAGTTGCACTATAACAACAAGTGGTTGTTGTTTGTTGTTGATAATTTTCTTGACAGTGAGTTCCCTTGATTTCCTAGTAGAGAGATTCCTAGTTACCTCAGTCAGAGAGACCCAGACTAACGAATTGGATGCCTGATGGACTGAGAACAGTTAAGGGATACATTCCTTGGGTTGGGCAGGTCAAGAGGAAGAGAGTTGGAACAAATTCAAAATAGTTGTAGGAGAATACCAATGGGTTGTGTGATAGTGAGTTGTGAGTGGACCATGAGAGGAACCCTTCTCTTGTGGATTCCTAGACCCTGCTTGGGGGTGAATTGTTGTTGAGATTTAGAAAAATAGTTCTATGGTTGGGTTTAACATCCTTCCCAAGCATCTATTTGCACAAGTATTTTAAAAGATACGTGTTTATCTATTTTTTTATTTATTTCATGAGTTTAATTGTTGTGATTAACTCTTTGTATGTGAGTGGTTTATTTGTTGTTGAGAATGATTTTATTAGATGCATTCATGTTCATTTAGAATTTTGTATATGAAATTCATTATCGGTATCAAAATCTGGTTTGAAATGTTTATGAATCATAGCTAGTAAGCTATAGGAAATGGGTTAGGAAGAAATTTTTTAATTATGTGTATTTTTCCGCAAGTAACATTCTTTGGTTAAGATGGGGGATGTTACATCATGTAGTAAATCACTCTTGGAATCCATCTAATGTACCTTCAATTCATAATGATCATCAAGTGAAAGAATAAACCTAACAAAATTAATCTTTGCAACCATGGAAAACGTCTCAGTATATTCCATATTTTCTTGTTGAAAAAGTAATAATCTACCAATCAATTTTGATGTCTTTCAACAACACTGAACCATGAACATTTCACCAAATTATTTCCTTGTGCTTGAGGAACCAAATTCTAAATATTATCTTTCATCAAGGAATTGTACTCTTTATCCATAACATTTTCTCATTTAGGTTGATCGTGTGAATCTACCTAGGTATCAAGATGAAATTCCTCTAGCACACATGTCATTAAAGAAACACTACCACATTATTATTTTTCTCTATTGTTCCTTAATTTATTTCCATTACCTACATCAACGATAACAACTTCAATTGTCTTAGTCACCAATTGGGGAAGACTAATTTCCTTTTTAGAGGACTTCTTGCATCAATTTATCCATGAGAGTCCATAGTTGAATGAATAGGAAATCCATAGTTTGTAGTTGATTCTATTGTATAAGGTTGACTGCAATTCAATATGTTACAAGTCGGCCATATGGTAAATAGTTGGAAGACACACTAGTTGATGTTGTGCAATAGTCATTCGATCCATAACTCTTAAAGAATTAAAATGGATCACTACTTAACAATCCAAAATAGGATTTCAATGTAACAACACTTGAACCTACCCTTCAAAGGAAAATTCACCCTACAAATAACTTAATGTTTGACTAGCTCAAACAACCTGCATGCTTTCAACTAATCAGAGTAGTCCACCAAAATAAAATCATGACCCTTTACATCCATCTTATTCCTCTTATCATTTTAAAATATGATCCCAATATATTCATCCAAACATTTTGAGATGTTTGATTGAGGGTTTCTTTCCACTCCATTTCTCAAGAGGGATCATATCCCACACATCATTGGTTGGAACCATGTTTATAAGGTAATTTGAGTAATAGGAAACTTCTTCCCAAAATATAGTCATCATGCCTTTGGACTAAAGCAAACGCCATTCCATTTTGACCAAAGTCTAGTTCTTCCTTTCATCAAATGAATTCTCAGTGGGGAGTATAAGGCACACATCTCTACAAAGAGATATTGTGATGTGAAAAGTAGTTCAAATTCCTTTCTTTCATATTCTACTCCACTATCAGATCTTGAAATTGAAGAAAACTTGGTTCCTCGATCTCCTTATGATAAATTGATTAACTAAAAGTTCCTTTATGTTTATATGGTCAATAAAGTAACTAAAAGTTACTTGATCTCCCTATGGTCAATCAAGTGTCTTATTTCCTTAGTCGATATTCGTGTGTTTATAATATCAATCTTTGTTTAGTGACTTCTTTCCTCTCTCATTGGTCAATTGTGTTTCTAAATGTCATCAATATCTATTCAATCAAGAAACGAAAGGTTCCTCTCCAAAATTTCATAATTCAACCACATGGATTTTCAACGAATGCCCTAAATTCCTTGAAATTTTCAAATACATTATCCTTATTCTTCAAGAAGTATACCCAAGAATAACTAGAAAAATCATCAATGAAGGTCAAAACATAGCTTATACCTATTAATAATGGTTGGATCAATGTACAAAGGTCATTATGGATAATTTCAGCTAGGTTTTTTCTCTCTAGCTTCAAATGCAATTTGGTGATGCTTTCCAAGAAAACACCCTTTACATACACCATCAGCAAGCACTACCCTAGGTTTTCCATTAACCATATTGAACTTCACCACTAATCTCATGCTTTATAAATTCATATGTTTGAGTCTCTCATACCAAGATATGCTCCATTCATCAGCCCTATCTATGAGTGCAATGGGTCTTGGATCTTTCTTAGGGAAATCATATAAATTATACAGTTTTTCTTTAGGATCAATAATACCCTCAACAAAAACAACAACAAATTCATTATTAATATCATTCACAACAAACCTATTAGGCCAAAATTTAACCTTCTTTCTAGCTTGGGTTAGTTGGGGTACAGAAAACAAGTTGGAACTCAAACTTGGTACGTGATACACATAAAAAATCACAACATTATGAAATTCCATTCTTCCACAACCAACAACAATAAATGCATAAGAATATGCAACAAAAAATTCTTCTTTTGTATCTTTATTTAATGAAGAAAAGAGAGAAACATCCTTATCCATATAATGAGTATAATCAAAATCAAATATCCACTCACTCTTAGAAGTGTGAGTGTGAAATGACTATGAAATGTCAAGGAAAAAAGTATAATTATCTCCTTTACCTTTTGAAAATCGATGTTACAAGTTGGTGAGTCGGCAATTTGACAATTTGGCACCTCACCTTTAGGCTTCTTGACCTTATCCTCCATATCTTTGGTCTTTTTCTAGCAAACCTTCTAGACATGTCTCATATTTCCACAATATTGATGGATCTTCCTTTTCTTACCTTTCTTAGTCATCGGTCGATCATTATTATTATTTTGGTTACTTTGGTTGACACAATCATTATCATACCTCCATGATATTTCTCCTAATTGTATGCTTGGCCTCTTTCTTTATATTTATGTCGACCTTTTCTCTTAAATACATGATATTATTACGTATTCTCAAATTTACCTTCATTAGGAAACTTTTTATGTTCCCTAATTATTAAACCATAGAAAGAATCAAAGGTATAGTCCTTATTGTCTTCTTTTATGGATTCCGAACTAGCATACAATGTCAAATAGAAAACATCATAGAGGGTATTCAAATTCATCAAGACCGTTTATATAAGCATATTGTCTTTCTTTGGAAAATTCTTTCCACATTCACCTAGTGTCAATTGTAGATCCTTCACTAGAGAAAATTACTCTTCAAAAATATCAGAGGAGAGAGGATTAAAAGAGATCAACTCTTTCTCACCTGCATAACCTAAATTTTTTCAATCTTGAGTGCAATGGGTCTTGGATATTGCTTAGGGAAATCATATAAATTATACAGTTTTTCTTTAGGATCAAGAATACCCTCAACAAATCCATTATTAATATCATTCACAACAAACCTATTAGGCCAAAATTTAACCTTCTTTCTAGCTTGGGTTAGTTGGGGTACAGAAAACAAGTTGGCACTCAAACTTGGTACGTGATACACATAAAAAATCACAACATTATGAAATTCCATTCTTCCATAACCAACAACAGTAACTGCATAAGAATATGCAACAAAAAATTATTCTTTTGTATCTTTATTTAATGAAGAAAAGAGAGAAACATCCTTATCCATATAATGAGTATAATCAAAATCAAATA
>JZKD02S2017483.1:29574-40246 GCA_000966675.3 Picea glauca | reverse complement strand
TGATTCTCCAACATGATTCAAAGTTGTTGGTTTTAGACCTAGTGCATTGTCTATAACTCAATATGGGGGTGGTTTTTTGTATACATAACCCCATTGAGTTAGATATATCTAGTATATTGACTTAGGTTTCAACTTGTAGTTTGGATTAGGTTTTACAAAGTGATTATGAGTTCTAAAAAAGAACCCATGGTTTTGAATGTCCATAAATATAACATGTCGATGCAATATTTGAAAACACTATTAAAGAGTAAAGAACTTTGTCAATTTATAGAAAGTGTATTTTGCTACCATAAGGATGAATATGACAAGTTCATTATTAACGAGAAGAAGGATGAGGCTATATGAGTCATGAAAACCTAAATATCTAGGGAGATTCACTTTCATTCAAGAAAGATTTATTTTCCAAATCAAGTTTGGAAGAAGTTGAAGACTCGAAAAGATTGAAAAAATTTAGGTTATGCAGGTGAGAAAGAGTTGATCTCTTTTAATCCTCTCTTCTTTGATATTTTTGAAGAGTAATTTTCTCTAGTGAAGGATCTACAATTGACAGTGGGTGAATGTGGAAAGAATTTTCCAAAGAAAGACAATATGCTTATATAAACAGTCTTGATGAATTTGAATACCCTCCATGATGTTTTCTATTTGACATTGTATGCTAGTTCGAAATCCATATATATACCCAAAGCACAAATAACTCCCATAAAATAAGGAATACATAGTCAAATTTGATCACCTTAAGCATGCCCAAATCTCTATCTTTTCTACCTCAACCTATGCACCAATCAACCTAATAGAGACCATTGTTATATTGATTAGCCTAACTATTTGACTACCTAATCAATTGTCATGATGACCTTTGACTGGCAATGGGATTGCACCAATTACCTCTAAGATATGGGATGAACTTTCCTTGTACAATGACACACATCACAACCATACAAGAAGTAGGAGTTCTCTACAACAAATGACATAGGGTAAGAATTTGAAAATAATAAGAAGCAAGATAGAAAATTGAGTATCGGAGTCAAAATCGTCCACCAATATAGTGTTCAAACTGCAAATATTATAATTATGTCAAAGATATTTCTTTAATGAAGGTATATCCTTACAAATCATTTTTCACTGTGAAAATTTTATGCATTTATGGTGGTATTCATAAATAATTTTTACTTTTCCCTTTCATCACTCATTCCTTCAACACCCTTTCTACATCATTCTCCCACTCCCCTGTATTTTGCATGGTGTCGGGTGCAACCCTTTTTTTAGTCATTGCTTCCAATGAAAATGATATATTTTGCAGGCTATCATGCTCAACAAAAATGCCTAATTGAGAATCTTGTATTATGATGTACAGGAAGGCTTCTCATCATATCTTTGATTTGGTAAAGTTGGATAAATTATTAGTAATGGCGAAGTTGTAGTCATTGAGGAAGATACCTTTTATGTTATGTGATTGCCACATAGTTGGGACAATGCATTCATGACAATAATGGATCAAATTCTATATAATCCTACGAGAATTATTTCTATATTATCCCAACATATATCCATTCCATGAAATCAACAGGGAAACCAACAATTTATTTTTTGAAAATATTTTGAATTCGTTAGTTTGGAAGTGCACATTCATAGGAAATTCTGTTGTCATTATAGAAAGGCATCGAACCTATTTGAGTGATTTTATGGAAAAATTGAAAGAAATTCATATTTCTTATTGTAACGTCCCCATCCACCCAGACTGGGCCATGCCACACAAAAGTTTTCCCTATGATACCATTTAATTAATGAATATGCTCTACATATGAACACACATGCAAGTTAACAACATACAGTATGTGCATTATTAGGAATAATTACAATAAACATAATTAAACATGTTACACACAAAAAATAGCATGTAAATACACATAAAATAACACTTGTATTTTAATTAAAACAGTGTTTGGCTATAGACCTTAGATGTTCCTCCCAGCTGTAGAATCTCTTGTTCATAAACTCTCAAAAACAGTTCACCCCCAAGCTAGGGCTATGACTCCACCAAGGAAAAGGTTACCTACACAAAAATAAGGTCTAACCAACAACAAAATAAAGCACAAGATTAGGTTCCAACTCCAACAACAGTGCCCAACTCATAGCCTCCCATTCCCCATAGCCCTTCCCACCCTAGGAAGTGTACCCCTTCTTTTCTCAACATTTGTTTGACTATCCCACTCCCCATTTAGCGTTTCATCAACAGGTCGGTCAAGAAGTCTCAGAGCTCTATCATGGCACCTGGAACACAATGTTTCTCAAAGATTTCAACACTCACCAACCCAACACACAAGGAAATTGTCCCCAACAATTTATTTCATCGAGAGAGAAAGATACATAGTCCTAACAAACTACTTCTTCAACCCAAAACCCCCAAGGATTTACATGGTAACATTAAAAATCAGTGCTCTCTCAACAAAATTACAAATGATGGATGGAATAAGTGCATGAATGATGGAAAGAATGATGGAATTACATTCCAAAAAATATATTTGAAGGTTCATAACTTGACACTTGTCACCTTATGAACTAGATTTGACCCCACTTGGTAACTCGTTCCTAACCTTTACGAACTTAGGACAAAAATCATATCACGTGAATTTTTACTTTAGGAATAATATTATTTTATTTCTTGACTTAGCCCATTTTCTCAAGCCTTTATCCCCCTTTCCTTCTCATGGAGTCCTAGCCCCCCATACTCTTTCGTCTAATTTGGTATATAAAAATTATGTGTTTTATGAACATTATCAAGTGTGATTACATATTACAATAGATATGCTCGATGTCCTTTCATCTCATAGACTCCCTGATCTAAATCACACAGGCACTCTCACCTCAAAACATATATACAAAGGCACTATGGCCCAAAACATCCCAACTCACCAGCCTATAAATCATATGTACACTTACAATTGGGGTTCATCCTGGGGGTATTGCATTCCCCTCCCCCTTATTTATGCATTGTCCTTAATGTGTTATATACACATGTACAAGAAAAAGTTCTTCAAAAATATCCAAAAAGATGTGGGTACTCCTATCGCATGGCATCCTCATGCTCCCACACTGCATCTTCAATACTGTTACAGGTCCACTGGACCTTTACTATCCCTATTGCTTGATTCCGAGGTAACTTGAATTTATAATCCAATATGCACACTGAATGAACTCAGAAGTCGCCTTCTTTCTCCACCTGAATCACATTCCAAACAATTACATGATTAACATTAGGCACATACTTTTTGAGAAAAGAAATATGAAACAAATTATGAATGCATATGGATGTCGGAAGTGCAAGCATGTAGGAAACATGACTAATCCTTTATAGGATCTCAAATGGTCCACAATTTAAGTGAACTCTTATTATCTTTCACTTTCAAGAAGAAATGCTCGCCAACTTTAAATTCTATGTGTGTTCTTCCTTTGTATGTATATATTTTCTTCCTTTCTTATGCAACCTTTAAATACTGTGTTATTTTCACCATCTTTTCTTCCATTTCCTTGAGAAATTTTGGCCCAAACACTGGTCTATTTGTTGGTTTTCCCCATCTCACTAGCATGTTGCAATTTCTACCATATAACACTTCAAATGGGCTCATCTTTAGAGAATTTTGATACCCATTATTATAAGCAAACTCAACTAAATGTAAATAATCTTCCCATTTTGATGATTTATCCATCACATACATTCTCATCATATCTTCAATCACATGATTGACCTATCTCTATTTCCCATATGATTCTGGGTGATATGTTGCACCAAAATTCAGATTTGTCCCAAATCATTTAAATAATCCTTTTCAAAAGTTTGATATGAACTTGGGATCTCTATCAAATACAATTTCCTTAGGCACACCATGTAGCCAAGAAATCTCTCTCATATAAATCTCTGCAATGTTTGCTACCTTGTGATTTAACTTCACTGGAATAAAATGAGTAGCTTTGGTTAGCTTGTCCACCACCACCCTGATGGAATCGTGTTGCTTCATTGTTCTGGGAAACTTGGTGATAAAATCAATTGTCACAACTTCCCATTTCCATTCTAGAATGGGAAATGGTTGTAGAAAAATAGTCGGATGTCTATATTCATCCTTGACATTTTGATATTCTAGACATATGGCAATATACTCAACCACCTCTTTCTTCATACATGGTTATTTACAGTTGCAATGGTTTCTTAATAACATGGGTGCTTAGCATAAGGCACATTGTGGATCTCTCTCAACACCATATTTTTCATCTCCCGATATTTAGGCACGTATACTCTGCCCCTGTACATGAGGATTCCATCCTCTCTCGGCTCATAATATCTAAATTTATGTTGAAAATTACCTTGTTGTAATTTTTCTATTGTTTTCATATAGTGTTGATCTAATTTTGTAGCTTCCAAAATTCTATCTTTTAAATCATATTTGTACATGCTAATGGTTGTAACATGCATATCCTTCACCCTACTACTGAGTGCATTAACCACCTTGTTCTCTTTTCCTTTGATATGCTTTATATCAAAGTCATATTCACTAAGGAATTCTAACCATCTTATTTGTCTGGCATTCAAAGTTGGTTGTCCAAAGAAATATTTCAGAACACTATGGTCTATCCTCAACTCAAATATATTTCTCATAAGGTAATTCCTCCACATATTTAAGGCATGAACTATGGAATCAATTCTAAATCATGAGTGGCATAATGTCTCTCATTCTCTTTCAACTTCCTTGATTCATAGCAAATCACATGCCCATTTTGGGTAAGGAATCCTCCAAGCCCTTCCTTACATGCATATGTGTGCACAATGAAATATTAATTTGGATCAACAATCTTCATTATTAGTGCACTTGTCAATAAATTATTCAAGTATTGAAAGCTTTCTTCATATTCAGATATCCACTCAAACTTTGCACTCTTCTTTTGAAAAGAAGTGATTGGATGCGCAATTTTTGAAAAGCCTTCAACAAATCTTCTATAGTAACATACCGATCCGATGAACTACCTCACCTCTGAGACATTCTTTCGTGTTGGACATCCTTCAATGGATTTTATCTTTTTTGGGTCCACTGCTATCCCTTCCTCTGAAATAATACGTACCAAATAATGTGTATGCCTCTAATAAAATGAGCGCTTGCTCATCTTGGCATACAACCAATGCTCCCTTAATACTTGTAGCACCATGCTCAAGTGATGTGCATGCTCTTTTTCAAACTTAGAGTAGATAATTATGTCATCCAAGAAGGCAATGACAAACTTATCAAATTAATTTCTGAAAATTCCATTCATAAAACACATGCAAATAGCTATTGCATTTGACAACCCAAATGGCACCATTGTAAACTCATAATGGCCATACATTGTTATAAAATATATCTTGTTGATTTATTCTTCATTAATCCTCACCTAATGATAGTCTTACTTGAGGTCAATAGTGGATAATATCTTTGCATCTTTCAACTGATCAAAAAGATCATATATCCTTGGCAAAATATACTTGTTCTTCATAGTCACCTTGTTCAACTACCTGAAATCAATGTACAGTCTCAATGTTCCATCCTTATTCTTGACAAATAACACTAGGCACCCCAAGGTGACACACTTGAGTTTATGTACCCCTGTTCAAAATATCTTATAGCTCCATTTTCAATTCCTTCATCTCTAGTGTACTCATCCTATAAGGAGTCTTGGACACTAGGGAAACTCCAAGCATAAAAATAATGGAGAAATCTACATGCCTCTTTGGTGGCAGCCCTGGTATCTCTCTAAACACATCCTCATAATATTTTAAGACTATATTATCTTCAATACTTGGCACTTTATATTTATTTTCCTCCTCTATATTGGATTCATAAATTTGACATCCTTTTCTGAAGCTTCTTTTCAGCTGGAAGGTTGGTATTTCTCTAATAGTTATTGCCCTTGGAATACCTTGAACTATTCTCAAGATCCCTTCTTCGTCCAAGCAAGTAAATGCCTTGTTATACAAATCTAGGAAAACATGATGTTTATCCAACCAATCCATACCAATTAGGAAATCATATGAACCTAAAGGTATGATATTCAAATCTTATTATGTGCTCAGTCCATTCATGTCCATTGGAGAATCCTTAACCAACTCATTGATTCTTCTTTTATCTTCTGTAGCTAATTAACCAACCAAGATTTCCAATGATTTATTCTTTGCAAATGAACTCTTTTATTAATATTAGGATCTATGTAACTATGACTAGCTCCCGAATCAATTGAAATAGATATAGGTTCATCAATTATATTACCTTCCACTTCAATCATATGAGACTGAAATTCAACTTTATTGGTGCCCAAGGCCGCATAGATCTATGGCATGCTTATTCACATGTCCTCAAGTATATCATCTTGTTTTACATTGTGAACTGTGTTCACTCTTTCAAATATATGAAGGAAATATATGTACATATGAGCTATATCACAACCCCAACATTTAATAGGTTGTTTCCTTTGACTTTTCCCAATGTTTATGATATTCTAGGCTCATTTTGGGTTGGCTTCCCTTGAAAAATATTTTTGAAGAATGGTTGGCTTCTTCATATACTCCATATTACATTTCTTCTTTTATTCCCAAGCCTTTTGGAAAGTTGGTATTCCTCTATGTTGATAATTGGGGCACTTGGCTCTCCTTATTGTTTCCTCCAATTTCTTGGGATCATCATATTGTTGGAAAATTGGTTTTCATTGATGTCAAATTTAGAAGAAGTCTAGAAGCCTCTAGAGGTAATGGGTATAATTGAATAATTCTCCAAAGTGGTCCCCTTATGGCGTAGCATTAAGAATGTCCCTCATAGGAAGATGCTTTGAAGAACTCTACAAGAAGGCCAGAAGTGTGGTCATGAAGTGCAAAGTTGACTGAGGAAAAAGAGGATGAAGAACATGGAACATGCATGAAAAACCATCATAGATGGATATTCCTCGTCATGTTGTTTCCAATGGTAGGTGTTACACCATGTGGTTTCTCATGGTTGAGAATTTATGCCCTCTTGAAGTTGAAGCCCCGAAGTAATGGTTAAGAATCCCCCAAACTGTTGCAAAAAGAAGTTACAAGTCGGCCCAAAATTAATTAAAGGAGGAATTTTGTTACAACTAAAATTTACAAGTGATCCTTAAAGACAAGTAATGGAGTTGGTTTGAAAAGAATAAATACACCTCAAGAAGCCTCTCATTTGAATACAAGAAAGTTCATTGAATATTTATCTCTCAAATGATATTTTCGTAGTGAATATGAGGAAGCAAGGAGTGTGAAAGTATTTAAGTTGCAGAGAGTGAAGGGTTAATGAAAACCCTGAAATAGTTGACCCTCGTGAGTCAAGCTAAGGGTATCCCTCAAGGCACCCCTGGGGGTTGTACGACACTCGTCCCATAAGGCACTACGTGATGACTAGATTTTTCCAACGAGGTTGAAGGAAATTGAAGAAAGATGTTATATTTTATTTACTGAAGATGATATGTATCAAGTACATGATGATATGCACTATGTTTTCTTCATGAGTAAAGGTATGTTTTTATGTGTTTTTTGAGGCTTGCATCATGGATGTTTTGGCACATGCTTAAGGCATGTCTTGGAGGTATTTTTGGTACCTGGATGCATATGTTTGAGATGAACGTCTTTGTGAAGTTGATACATTCTTGATATATACCCTTGGTATATAGTTTATGGATGTTATGGTTCATTGTTATAAGCACATCTTTGTGATGTTGGCACATGTTTGAGGTATATAATTGGTATATGGTTTTGAATGTTATGGAATATGTTTGAGGCACATCTTTTGGTGCATTGTTTATGGAGGATATGGTACATATATTTTTATGTATGATCTATGTGAGTGGATCTGGTTGATGACGATGATGTATCAGTATCAGTGACAGTGACAGTGACAATGATAGTATTAGTGATAGCAATAGTGACAGTGACATGGTCAGTGATAGTGGTAGTGACAAGTTGAGTCTACATTTATATTTTGGGGTGGAAGGAAGGGGAAAGGAAAGGGGGTCGTAGACTCCTTTCATTTGGATCCAAAGAATAAAGGGATTTGGAGCTTCCTTCAGGTTGGATCCTGTAAATCGAGGGGTCTTAGCCTCCTTTCAGTTGGACCTGGAGAATTTAGGGAGTTGCAGCTTCCTTCAAATTGGATCCTGTAAATAGGGGGTTGGAGCCTCCTACTGGTTGGTGTTGGAGAATTTATAAAAACTTATGTACAAGAACAAGGATTTGATGTATGTAAAGTAGTAGTAAATGGATACAAATCTCCTGCCACTACCCTAATAGATAAGGATGGAAAGAAACTTGATGAAAACAACTCAAGGGATAAAAATGTGATTATGAATGGGTTGAATGAGTTAGTACCTATCAAGGTTATGCATTGTGACTCTACAAAGGATATTTGGGACAAACTTCAAAACATTTACGAAGGAGATGCCAAAGTCAAATTTGCCAAGCTTCAAACTTATAGAGGCCAATTTGAACAGTTGAAAATGAAGGAAGATGAAGATATTGCAACTTGTTTTCTACGAGTTGATGAAACAATAAATGTTATTAAAGGCTTGGGAGAAGAAACTAAAAAACTAGTCATTGTTCAAAAGGTATTGAGGTCCCTTCCAATGAGATTTGATCCTAAAATTTCAGCCATAGAAGAAAGAGCATATCTTTTCATGTTGAGAATGTACAATTTACATGGGATACTTACAACTTATGAAATGAGAATGGAGTAGGATAACCCACCCATGAAGGAAGTATATTTCAAGGCATCCAAGAAGACAAAGAAGAATAAGAAAAATCCAAAGTCAAACTGCAGTTGCAGTGATGATTCAGATGAAGATGAATAAATGGCCAACTTCGTAAGGAAGTTAAAGAGAGGAATTGGAAAGTACAAAGGTATGCTTCCCTTAATATGCTTTAATTGTGGTAAAATTATTCATTGTTCTTCTAAATTTACTTATGATAAAAAAATAGATAGTGATGAAGAAGAATCTCCCAAGAAAGAAAAGAAATATAAAAAGGGAAACAAGAGAAGAAACAAAAAGAAACTCTTCAAGAAAATTCTCTACTCAAAAGAGGACAATTCCTCATTAGATGAGGATCATGATAGCAACAGTGACTTAGAATAGAAAATGTACTCTTTATGTATTTTTAAAATGATGAGGAGTATTATGAATAAGAAGGTGAAGTGGATCTCAGAGTTGAACTAATTAGTGTCTTAGATGAGCAAAAGAGAGAAAGGAAGAAAAACAAATCACTCAAGGGAGAATTACTCAAGCTAAAAGAGGGTTCTCAAAGTCCCAACATTGAAGAAGATCAACAAATGATTATGAACCTAAAATTCCAAGTGGAAAAATCCAGAAGGATTGAAGAAATACTCAAAATCCAACTATAAGAAAAAGAGAAAGATAAGGAGAGCTTAGAAACATAAATAGTTTCACTAAGGAAAGAACTTTAGAAAAGAGACATGCAGTAGAACAACACCAAAATATTGGATGAAATCATTAGTGCTCAAAGGCCATACCATGAAAAGTCTTGACTGGGATGCAAACAAATGTACAATGAGAAGGGTTTGAGCTCTACGAAAATAGAAAAGGAAGAAGAACGAAATATTTATGCAGAAGTCATCAGAGGTTCCACAAAAAAGGAAGAATACAGGATTTCAAATGAGAAATTGAGAGAAATTAAGAAGAAGATTAGAGAATGATGACAACACCTAGAATATTCGGAAGTCAGAATTAATGACCAGCCATGGAAAGAAATCAAGAAGAAAACTACAGAAGAATAGAACCATTTAGAAAATCTCGCAGGCACCAAACTATTTTTCTTGGTTTATGTTATTATTGTAAAAAATTTGGGAACAAAGCTATAAAATGAAAGCCTTATGCTAAGAATAGAGGAAACTATGAAGGCCACTCTAGAATTAATCATCTTAGAAATCCTTATGAAGCATATAACAAAAACTATAACAGTTTTGGCTCATTAAATGATGAAGTAGAATGTTATAAATGCAACAATTTTGGACACATGGCCAAAGATTGCAGATTGACAGTTCCTCCAAAGGAACCAAAGTAGGATTTTAACAGTCATGAAAAAGAACCATCAAGAATTTGGATAAGGAAGCAGGAAAAACTAAATGTTGAAGAATGTTTTATTGCTCTACAATCCCAAAGCAGAAGAAGTGATTGGCACGTTGACAATGATTGTTCAAAGAATATGACAGGTGACAAGCACAGGTTTGTAACTTTGAAGAAAGAAAGAGATGGATCAATTTTGTTTGGCATTGATAAGTCAACCAAAATTATAGGAAAAGGCACAGTAAAGCTTGGAAGCAAAGATTCCATGGAAGAAAATGTCCTACTAGTCGAAAATATGAAGCATAATCTACTAAGTACAAGTCAAATGTGTGACCAAGGACATACACTTCTATTTAACTAAAGAAATGTGAGATAAGAAGAGAAGGATCTGGAAACATGGTGGCTAAAACATTAAGGACTCAAAACAACATATAAATCTTAAATGAGATTGGAAAGGAAAATGAAAGTTGGCTTTGGCATAGAAGAATGGGCCACATGAACTTTGACAATCTTGTCAAAATTAGCAGAAAGGAAGTAGTAAGAGAAATGCCTAGAATTTCAAAGATGAATA
>JZKD02S2017439.1:45583-57690 GCA_000966675.3 Picea glauca | reverse complement strand
CACATTCTTGGAACCTTATGGAATATAGGTATATTTTCATTTTATGTGAGGTTTTCATTGTGCACTTATTCTTTCACATGTTGATTTCTATTGTAGGAAACCCTTGTATTGTTATATAATTGCCTTGTAATGAATTATGCTTCAGTTAGATAGTGTAATGTGAGGATGTCATCCCTCTTAGTGCTATTGTTGGCATGTTATCCTTGCATCTAATAAACCTAATTGTTGTTAGATTAACATGACATCACCTTCATACCAACGCTTTGAATAGCACACCTGTATTTCCAAGGACAATTTTCTGCAATATAAATCAACAAACTAGGGTTGATATGTGGCATGCATAGCATCCCTTATTGCCTTAAATTTTCATGCAGTTGTGCTCTTTGATTTATTCTTACTTGACTCCATTTGTCCAAGGTGTGATTAAGCACTTGACCTTGGGGTTTTTACCTTCATATTCCTTTCTCACACCACTCATTATTTCACTATTGTTACAACCACTTGCTTTGCTAAGGCTTACTCTTCATTAATAACCTTGTACCTCCACTCCATATCCTTAGCAATCCTACCTTTCAGGGAATCCCCCATTGAGTTGGAAAAGATCAAAACAAAAGTGAGAGAAAGAGATACTATGGTGACAGTGGGTAGCCTTCCTCAGTTGCACAAGACTATCCCCTTTATGCTTGGGACTTTACATCATCTGGGAATGCTAGAATTTGTTCTAACAACCCCTATTGCTCAATCATTTGGAGCTAACCACGTGCAATCTTTCAAAAATATTCTAGAGGGTTGAAAACCATAACCCTAATCAGAAGTTGAGGAAAGAAAAAACTTTAATTCTAACCTGAATAACTATCTTGAGGTGTTAAATCCTTAGTTATTAGAAGAGAAAGGGGTCCCATTCCTATTGTTGAAATTTTGCATTCCATAGTTGAACAATGCAGATAAGTGGGATAATAGAGCAATGCAAGGGAAGAATATGGCATTATAGCGGCCTATAGCAGGGCACAATGTCTACTTGCTCCATAGTGAGTTATTGTTTTTCTTTTGTGTTTCCGTGTTGTAAATCTTAGAATAAAAAGAAAAAGGCACTTTTCATATTTATGGCTGAATTCTTTCCCTCGTGAGTTTCTCTAGGGTAAATCTTGTGTCTGTGGTTGTTGTAGAGTTATCTCCCCTACGAATAAGTGACACCTCTCACTAATCTGCGCAAGGTTAATGACAAATTGTGGATATATTGCTAAGGATTTCCTCTATATATGAAGTACACAAACTCTAGTTATGCTAAGAAAGGAGAGGGAAAAATATACCTTTTCCTAATGGTTGTCCTATAGATTCGCATGGTGATGAAACTCCCCGATTTGATTCCTAGCTACTACAACTTGTCACCTACACACACGACAACAACCAAACCATTCTAAAAAACTTTTAAGAAAAAAAGAGGTAAATCATGCATTAACAAATCTAATCCACCTTGCTCAAAGAAAAACGTATCTGCCAATGTAATATATACAACAAACATAGATCACACAAATTGGAGGGGAAAAACCATAGATATATATACATAAAAGTAAAAGTACATCAAGTGAATATACCTTGAGACTTGTTAAAGCACTCCTCCAGCTCCAAGCTCTTTAAGACTTCCTTAGCCTTCTCCCAAATATGGTAATGCTAATCTGAACTCTAAAGACTATAGCAGAAATCTCTCCCTGGTTATTTTGGTAGCACAATTTTATCCAAAATTGAGCTCCTCTACCTCTTGATTTGGCCTTCTTCTATAGAGTGATAGAGGCGGTTCTAGAGATAGGTTCAAATATTGGAACTTGATGAACAACAAGTCAAGCACAACTTCCATAGCTTGTGATGCATCATGGCCAACTTATCCCAATTCGATCTCCTAGAAATTTCTTAATTCTAGAAGGTTCAAAAGGCGATCACTTGTTTCAAAAGGACAACAAATGACCGATTGTATGTTGCAGGAAGACAACAAGCAATCGGTCACACCTTTCAATAGGGTAAGGTGCAACCATGATTTTTTTGGTATTGACAAGTAATTTTTGGCAAGGTGACATCACCAGGTCCTTGATGAGTCCAAGTGTGAAAAATAGTGGTATAACATATGCCCCCTAATATGTGAGGTTAGAATATGAACTGGTGGTTGAAATACATTACCAATAACACATAACAGTGGTGTAAGGAAGGAGATCATAAAACAAGGAACTAGGGAGTGCATAGAAACAATCGTCAACCAAACATATATATAGATCATCCCCGAGGTAGTCATACCCATGCTCAGATGTAGAAGAAAGCATGGTTTTCAACATAATACATTGTAGATCCATGAAACAATATGTAAGAATATGGCCATGAAAAAATACATAATGGATCCATGTAATCAAAGAGATCATAGCCACGAGCAAATAAAATGTGGATCTATATCATAGTATATATCACAAAGACATCTAGCACCAATGAGAGTGCCTATGCAGTCTTTATATTACTCATACAATAGTGATATACTCCATTGAAACTTAGGAGGGGTATCATAAAGGAGTGATGCCCCCTAGTCTTGAGGTATTTAAGCCAAATCCATTGATGGTACAATTTTATATCATGCAAATACATGAGTTGATGTCGAGCACGGTAGAAATTGTTTGATAACTGGTCATTGAGGAATACTATTAACAAATGCAAGGGGACCCACCAATAATGAAAATGGACCCCAAGGTACATAGTACAATCTATGGAGTGTGAATAAAGTAACTAATGTTGAACACTCATAGAAGCGATAGATTAATAGTCAATTATGTAAACAGACCATTGATCGCGATGACACCTTCCACTAAGGACTACAAGTTCCAAGGTACTAGTTGGTTTCTAGATCCCTTTCCTATTTAATGTGCTAGTGTCGATAGGAAGAGATCCACCCAAGAAGAGACTTAAAGTATCCCCCATTAATCAACACAAAACAATCACAAAGAGATAATGTGAAGAGATAGAATCACCATATACAACTGACACAAGGATGACCGACATGAAAGGTCAACAAGACTGCAGATAATCGAATTAGGCTTCACTTCCCTTGAACATATATCACGACATATTGATGACTTGGCAGTACTAACTCAAGAGCACCAACAATATAGTACAACAATGCATGAGGCATTGAAGCACTCTCCATAGTGATTGGAAGAGTAACCAACTAGAGGAGTATATGACTCATAATGATGGTACGACTCCTAGGAAAGCTATAAACCAATTGTAAGACAATGACGCAAATAGGTGCCATGTTCAAGGGCGACAATGACTGACGACTGCCACTTTAATGAATACAAATCAAGGTAAACCCCCCTCTTTTTGTTTTTGGTGTATCCTTCATGCTTTTACAAGCGCAAAAGAGAGATAAAAGTATGCTCAATATTGTCTTTTCCATGGTTTTACAAGTGCAAAAAAGAGGTAAAAGTGTACTCGATAGTGTCTTTTTCATGGTTTCATGAGCGCAAAAAAGAGTTTAAAGTGTGCTCAATCCTGTCATTTTCATGGTTTTACGAGCATAAAAACAGTTACAGATCAACTCATTTGGAGAAAACGAGTGGCTCCATAGCATACAACTATGTTCCAAGCATGTGGAACTGACCTTTGCAAATCAAATGAAAGAATAGTATTGGGCAATTAATCTCCACTCATAGCAACAATATTCTCTAAGGTAAGGGTCACAAAATGGAGGCAAGTTAATGCAAATGGAAAGAGGTCGAGAGTGACTGTAGTAGTTGTAAGCAAGAGGAAATAAAACAATAGTGTAGCAATAGGTAGTAGGACATAGGCAACAATATGCATATGCAACCATTAAGCAATTTAAAAGTAATGGGAAACCCACTAGGACATGGCTAGAAAAAGATTAAGAGAGAAGAATGCAACTCAACTTTTAGTCATGGCAGGTCTAAATAAGGGTTTTTGTGCCTACATATAAACACAACATGGGCACCAAATGAAAAGGATGGGCACCAAATGGAAAAGATGGGTGCTACCTAGGGAACCCATGAAGGGTAGGCATTATTGCACAAGTTACAATGTGCAAATGAGAAAGGCTAAGGTCACAACATGGCAAGATTGAATCCAAGGCAATGGATGGAAAAATTGTTGGTTATAATGCAATAGCGGGATGCAAGGAAAATCCTATCCCTATATACCAATTAGGATACATACCTCAGGGTTCAGTGGATTTTGCCGTAAAACACCAAACAATGTGACCAAATCCTGAAAAAAAATCGTGACACTAAATCCCATGTTAAAATTTCCATTATAACCTCATTAAAAACAATAGAAATTCTCAAAAAAGGAAATAATTGGAAGGTGATTTTTAGTTCAGGTGTGAAAAGGGGTTTTATTGAACCCAAAATGTCAAAAACGCCTATTAATGGTAAAAAGAAACCCATTTTCACACTTACCTTGGTAAAAAATTCCATTTGTGGTGGAAACCCTCCTACCTCCCCAAAACTTCAGATTAGATTGCAAGAGGTTCAACGAGCATCATTACAAACCATTAGGACTAGGGAATTACTCTTTTCATGCTCTTTCGTTTCCTAACATTTTTAAATACGATGATTTTTTCTTATCTAGGGGACCCTATAAGGGGCCGATGTGCATGGTTGTGTGTGTTGGTTGAACAAGGGCAATCGGTTGTGCCCTCAAATAAGTGTAAGTGAAACTAGTCATGCCCATCATAAAATATAGGTGCAACTGCCCCCGAATTTTTCAGATTTTGTTCAATGTTTTGAAAAAATTTATTTGATGGCTAATGGAAAATGGTTTTTTAATGATGCAGGGCATCCTTCCACAATGATCGAGTGGAAATAATGAGAACATGAGGCTAATTATGTAGTAACACTAAGAGACCAAAACACCTTAATTGCACTATGAGATTGTAGGTTATTGGAATATTTCAGAATCCAAAGCATGAGATCCCATGTGATGCTCTTGGATGCACTAGTTAAGTTTTTGGATCCTAACCAACAATGATTCCAAGTTGGTGATGAGATATTGAACATTAAGGTAGAGGAAATTTACTTTATCATATGATTATCATGATGTGGGGAGTCGATGATATTGTCAGGTGGACAAGGTGGATCCACCAATTCTATCAATGATTATATTGTAGAATATTGTTGTCCTAGAGAAAGGAAGAGAAAAAACAAATTGCATATCAAAGATGTGCTGGATATACCACCGCGCAATATCCTCTTCACTATCACTATGGAGGAAGGTTCGACATACCCCCACTTGGCATCAAAGGGACACATCCAATATGCTCTTGAATACCTAAACTTGATCGTGTTTGATTGGTGTTCCGGTGTGCCGGTAAACCTAAAGGATCAATTGACTGGATGTAGGACATGTCAACAAAAGCAATTTGGGTAAGATTCGATCCTCATGTCATTTTCCTCCTAGAAGATCCCACAGATGAGACCCTGCATCTCAACACCTTTTTCTAAGCCAAGTGAGCCCAAGATGATGAGAGGGACTGATTGTATGGCTCATGTTGGGGGAGGTGTGACAACAAGTCACCACGGTCACAATTTCTTCAACTAGTGGGATGAACATATCATCGTGATAGAGAACACCCCTTATGAAGAGACTGAATTCCTCCATGATCTAGAGATACCAGTCCCTCGTGGGATTAATGTTGTAACCTCGATAATAACCAATGACAATGTAAATTTTGTTGAAAATTCTAAAGTTTTGTAATGTTTTTTTATTTTTTTGAAATATATATTTCTTTAGTTGTGTAGCATAGCTAATCATAATGTATTGTCATGACAAAGTTGTAGGACTATCCCGACCATCAGGAATGGCTTGTAACCATTGTAGACAGAATGATGAGCAATAATCAGAGTAAGGAGAGGAGGAAGATGATGTTGTTGAAAACCTCTACGACGTGCAAAGGAACCTTGATGGATTGACCATGGGTGACCCAATGATGTGGATGGATGACATCTCTTAACGGCGACAATGACATGTTGTGGGTGTGCCTCGTCCTTTTGTCTCATTGTTGAGGTGAGTGGCTCATGCAATGGTGTGCTACAAGAGACACATGCACCTCGGGATGACTAGATGACAATATCCCCACTTTTTGTACTATGGTCGATATAGTTAGTGACACAACACATATACAAATGTTATATCGTGATGGGCCATGTAGTCCAAATTTTCTATACTACACAATTTTTTAACTTGATGATGTACCTCTCTCTCTCTCTCTACACATACACACATATAGTTCGGTTCATACCTAAGACTTCAAATAATGTGATTGGGATCCATGTGTTTATGTACATGCATGCTTCTATAAATGCTTAATTTAATGTGACAAATGCCAAATGTATCACATAATTAGCTAACGAATCAACCATTGTGTTCAAACTTCTTGGAATATGATCGTAAACAATATACTCAAAATGTCTCTCAAGAAGGCACACCCTTTTTTATTTTCTTTATTTCGTTGTGCAAATGATTCATATTAATGTTGTATGTTTTCCGTTTTCTTGAATAATTGCATTCATAGGTTTATATTATGATGCATTTGCATGGGTTATTTGGATGTTGTGTGCATACATATTTTTAAATGGTATCAAGTTATGCTAAGTCATTTTTGTAGTAACGAGACTCAACTTGGAGGTTGGGTACGTTATAGCATTGGCATTGGCATTTCATGAGGCAAGCCAAAAGAAAGGCAACATAGAACATATCCTTCAAATCTTCAAAAATATTGATGGGATGCAACAACCATAATAAATCTCCTTCCTTTTATGAAGGGGTTGGGGGACCTCCCCTAAGTTTCATGGTGAAGGTTGATGGTGGATGGTATCTAACCATAACCAAGGAAGTGAATTGAGAACATCAACCAAGGAAGGGAGTAGACGGTCTCTAACCAAGGAAGGGATTATATGGTCTCTAACCAAGGAAGGGAATTGAGAACATTTTGTTTAGCCTGAAGCAAATTGATCCTTTCAGTAGCAAAAAATAACTCCAACAAAAGACTAGTGTAGGCAAGCTAAGCAATTCAATAGACCTAACTAGCGAGGTAAGTCACCAGACTAACTATCTTAGAATGAAGGAGTGCTTCAACCAATCCTTTTGTTGATTCTTCCTTCCATAGAGAGGTAAACAAAGAAGAAAACGAGTCATTCTTCAATGAGCGTGACTTTCTGTTGCTTGACCTTTACTTCCAAGGATACATAGTATTCTTTCCCTTAGGGATACATAGACTCAAAGGGAGGTGAAAAACCAATGGACTTAGCCAAAAAGAGGATCAATAGACATTCAATCTCTTATATTTCCTTCCTCACCCACTGATGTTAGGTGAGCCATCCTTCTTCACCTTCCTTTGTGAGGATAACCATCCTTCCTCACCCTGATTCTTCAAGTGAGCCATCCTTGATTTATCATTCTTATTTGTTGAAGATAAGAACACAAAAAAACCATAATTTCTATTCAAAGGAAGAATGGAGATCACACTGTGCAAGTATTGGTTGCACTTTACACAATAATAAGATAAAGATCTTATCCTCCACCTTTTGTCCAAAAACGAGCAACGAAATACCAATAAAACTATTATAGAATCACCTTTCTCATGTTTTGGAAAAAATACATTTACATAGTGTCATTATTGCTTGGGATTTTATCTACATCACAATATTACAATCATAAAAAATAGTGACTTGCAACAAAAATCTAGAAAAAACATCATCAATACAAAAAATGCAAAATCTAGAATTTTCAAAATCTATCCAACAAGACTATTAAAAAATAATAAATGGGAAATATTGTTGGAGAGAAAACAAGGGAAATAAAAACTTGGGACCTAAAAGTTAATATGAGAGGAAACTGGAACTCCCTCCTTGACTTTTTCCAGCTCCATTGAGCCTTCTGGCAAAATGAATGTCTTCTTTTGACAACTTGTTAGTAGTCCTATTCAATTCCCTAAAGACGTGTAAAGGACATAGTTTAGAAAGCTTCCACAAACTCCTTTAGATTTTCACTGATAGGCATGAGCATAACATTATGTATTTGAGAAGCACCTTTCATTCAATTGATAACTAAATATGAGTCTCCATAAAGAGTTTAAAATTTTTCTAGAGCACATTTGTTTAACAATTTTAGTACCATAAAATTTGCATAGTTATTAGAGCCACTCATAATCATGATTTGAAGAGTATATAATGAGTCTAAAAAAGGTGTAGAATAACTATATTATTGCTCAATCCCTAAGGGCCTTGACTTGCCCCATAAAAGAAACCCCAAGACAATGACTTGTCAACTAGAAACTCTCCAACTTTTCCAAGCTCTCGTTTACTATTTTGTATTTTCTTTACAAAAAGGGATCATAGATCTTACATGTGCATAAATTTGAAATAACGGGATGAATTTCTCCTCAAAAATTTGAGAATTTCTAGCTTGCCAGATTCCCTAGTTGACAAAGTAAAGTAGAGATCTGTAATCTTTCATTTTTTTTCTTTAGGAACCATCTCAAATTATTTTTGACTGACTCCCCACCCAAACATTTGCTACACATGTAATTTGCTCAACCTCCTTCCATTTTTTTTTGTGAATAATGACATTTAATGAACAAGTGTGAGATTGTTTCTGCCTCCAATATATATAGTAAGCAAATCTGAGGACCCTCTAATTTGCACCTTATTTGCATAACATCCCATGTCAAAGCTTTGTTTTCCATTGCTAGCCACAAGAAAATTTTAGCTTTCCTTGGAGCCTTTATCTTCCATAGATGCTTCCACCATGATTTTAGTTCTTGATCATTGAAAGTAAAGGTTACTTGATAACCTAGGTGAGCTATGTTTTCACCTCTATTTTTATTATGAGACCACACCAACCAATCCTCCTCCCTTTTCAATCTTATATGACTTTTCTTCAAACTCTCTATATAAGAATCGCAAATAGTAATACGGTCACCTTCCAAACCCCTAAAAATAGTAGACTTTCAACGTTGATGCCATATATATGTGTCCAGTGGGTCCCCCACTTAACTTAAATGACAATAACCTCTCTTTTGTAGGTCCCTTATCATAGCATCTAGAGATATAATTATATGTCCACAACCCAATACAACATCCTAACTATTCCTTACCTCCCTACCATTACCAAACTTCAATACTAAAAATATCCCAATTACAGGAAATAATTTTACTAGAACTTTCCAATGGTTTGACAAAGTTTTAGTATTTTTTCAAGGATTTCTAAGCCAAGCTATAATAGATTATGGATCAAATATTTGTGTTCTACAATATTCCTCCCCATGCCTTCCATTGAAATGATGTTCCATAAGCTTTTTGCATCTAATGAGATACCAAGATGATGAATGTGCTTCAAATACCTTCCATCCCCCTCCTTTGGCATACCTAATGACTGCCAATTCACAAGGGGTATACCATTAGATTCTTTTTTTCCAGACCAAAGAAATTTAAAACAAGTCTTTCTTATCTTTTTGGGAATCCCTTTTTAAATAAAAGCTAGGAAATGCCAAAAGACTAGGATTGCCTCTAAAATTGATTTGACAACTGCCAATTTGCTTCCAATGGAAAACTATATGTTGCACCACTAACTAATTATGATTTCAATCCCAATCATTTCTTATGTACCCACACGGGTGTAGATGGATTGGCAAGTGCCGTGTAAATGGAAGGAAATTTGTAAAATGAAGTCTCGTGTTCGATTCTCACCCGGATTTACTCGTGCACCATTCTTGCAGGCTAGGTGGTTGCACCTGGGGTTATAGTGGTAGCCGACGGGGATCAACCCTGTGTCACGCGAGTATGAGAACCGCCAGTTGTCGAATCCCCTAGTAAAAAATAAATAAATCATTTCTTATGTAACCATTTGGTTTTGAGAGAAAACCCAAATATTTAAAACCCTCTTCAACATTTTTACGATTAAAACGGAACAAGGATGACAATTGCATTTCTAATTCTTCATTTAAATAATTAAATCATATAATTTATTTTTGGATATTTACCTCCATTCTTGTAGCCACTCCATAAATTTCTTGAATTTTTTTGGCTTCAATTATTCCTCCATTTGGAAATAACAACACATCATCAACAAAAACTAGATGAGATAAATAAAGAGACTTCTCAATTCTCACCCCAATTATTACTCCTATTCTCTTTGCTTCCTAAATGGCCCTACTTAATCCCTCTACCACCAAAAGCAAAAGGAAAGGGGATAAAGAGAACCCTTATTTTAAACCTCTTGTTGTCTTGATTTTTTTTTAGGTTAAGGCATTTTTAAGAACAATAAAAGAGACAAAAGTGAGACAACCCATTATCTATCCAACAACAAGAAAAATGAACCCAACAAGAACTAGCATCAACCTAAGATACAACCAGGATGTTATGTGATAAGCCTTTGATAAGTCCAATTTAATTACCATTTCTTGATGACTTCTTTGTTTTAATTTAATGCAAACCTTCCTGAGCTACCCCATTGGCCTCATGGATCTATTTTCCCTCATTAAAACCAAACTATTCCCTTGAATAACCATTGAAAAAATCATTTTCACTCTTATGGCCATGATCCTGGCTATAACATTATACACACAATTACACAAAGAGATGGGAAAAAATTCATTAAATTATTATGGCTCGTCCTTTTTTCATGATCAAAGGTAGAAAAGTAGCATTAAATTCCCCATAACCTTTCCTATAACCTTCCCCATTCACTTCATTTTTTCAATAACTGTATTTAAATCCTCCTCCACCGAATCATAGAAATCAATAAAGAATTCCACTGTCCAACCATCAAGACTTTGATTTTCATATTTTTTAAAACAGACTTGGAAAGAAAGATGTGAGTTTTAGGATTTCTACAATATTCACCTTGTCCAGATCTTTGTGTATGGATTGAAAGTGAGAGACTCCAATATCATTTGTTTCAAAGAAATTGTTAACTATTTGATCCGTTGAATTCTGCATTTTCTTGATTGTGTTGACTCTCTTTCAAGGATTTACAAAATTATGGAAAACTTTGTGCTCTCGTCTCCCTTTTCCAACCATATGGATTTATTTTTGCTCCCCACTCCACCTCCCTTCACTTTAAAATCCTTCTTTTCTTCATCTCCATCCCCTCTAAACTTAATTTTTCCTCTTTGTTGAACATACCATTTTCATGTTTTTCAAACAAGACCTGTATTTCCTTCTGTGCATCCTACAATTCCACTTCCATAATTATTTTTTTTACCAATCAACCACTACTCTTTTAACCATTTTTAGTGCATTCACAAAATGACGACTTGTGGAAAGTCTAGAGTCATTATCAAAATAAACCCATTCCTTGAATATCATCTCTCTAAAGTCCCCCCCTTCCAACCATATTCGACTAAACTTGAATGGGCTTCCTAGCTTATCATCTTATTTCTCTATCTACAATAAGATCGGGACATGATTTGAAGCCACCCCTAGATTCCACCCAATATTGAATTCGATCTGTCCCATTCAAGAGAAATTATGAAATTAAAATATTGTCTAAACACTTGGACACTACAACTTCCCTGAACCAATTGTTTCTCCATGTAGGCACTAGTTTTATGGGATTAACATCCATAAGCCTTACTTCCTCAATCTTGTGCCTCAAAAAAATACCTCAAAATGTCTACTCTAGCATCCCCCCCCACAAACTAGAAACCTATGCAATGTAAAATTTAAATCACATCCTATAATCACTCTTTCCTCATTGATAAAATCTTGGGAGAAAAGATCCTCTCAAAATTTTTGTCATCCCTCACAAGGGCCATAGAAATTTAACATTTGATCTTTTTGACCCAAGTCCTTGAAATAGAATTTTGTAAGTATACCTAAGGTAAAAACAAAGAAATTATGCAAAGTTAAATTCTTCTCCCAATCTGTTTTTAGACCCTAAAATAGACTTGGAGCCTTGTTTTGAGTCCATAATGCATTAGGAAGCCTCTTTCTTGAATTGTAAACTTTCGTTTGAATTCATTTCCTTAAGTAGGGTTTTAGATTCTATGCCAACCTTTAGTTCCTTCCCTCATAGAGTTAAAACCTTTGGCTCATCCAAATCCGATGACTTCTTGT
>JZKD02S2017428.1:45482-57691 GCA_000966675.3 Picea glauca | reverse complement strand
CCATAGTTCTGAATTGCACCCTCCAAGAGCCTACTCTCCAGACCACTTATTTGGAAATGGCTCTTGAATAGTGGAGGAAGAGATTCCCCCTTATTGGCAAGAGACCCCCTTGAATGTTATGGCCACGGTGGATGGAGATGATACAATGAATGCAGTGGATACAGCGGACACAGGGAACATAGCTAAAGCAGCGGACGTGGTGGAAGAAATGGACGTTGAGATGATGGAGAATCTGCCTTCGTCGAACCCACTCTGATTCGCAGAGGAGCACATTCAGCTCATCTTTGAGCTGGGACAAAAATTGGATGAACAGGCCCATATCCAAAACTTATTGGGACAAAGCTTGGACCTCCTGATGAACACGATGACAGGTTCTCCAGCAAGAAAAAGATGTCCAACCTGTGGACAATTCTTTGTCCCAGCCTACAGCTCTCAAGGACGACCGAGTCCAAGCTAGCTCCTAATTTTCGTGGTTTCTTTTTGCTTTTGTCATTTCCATAGAGAATTATCATTATCTTTCTTGCTTTGTAAGACAGTCGACCATGGCCACTGCATAGTAGAACACTCTGCTCTCTTTTTTTGTTACAGTTTTAGTTACAGTTTTAGACATGTTTTTAGTTACAATTTCATACCTGCTTAATGGCCACCTGTCTTGGTTTCCCTGTTGTGGCAGGACAAGTGGCAGAAACATGTTTTTTTTATAGACACGCAATGATGTGAATATATTTTTGGACTCTTTTATTTACAAAAAAAAAACATTGCTAGAAACTTGACATAAGAATTGTCTCATATATTCAAATTTGTTTCAGGTGAGGAAAAAGAAGAGTTATTATGCAACATATCATTGCACATCACCACAAATGAAATCATATATGAGAATAAAATCAAGATGTCACCCTTCAAGAATAACAATAAGTGCCCAAAAATGAAAGATGTTAGTTTTAATTAGTGGATCATTCGATCACTTTAAGCATCGATGTGTCTTTACTGAGCATATAAATCATGGAAAAGTCTCAACACTGGCATGCAGAGCCCTTATGCAAAAAAATTCAAAAGAGATCAAGACTAACGATTACCATATGTCCAAGCATAAACTTAAGCAACCCAACATATATAGTAAATCTTAAACGAATTCAAAGTTGCATTGACACTTAGGGTTAGATCTAAAGATGAACAAGTGAAACAAGATCAATACCCAGAATTATGCTAACATCAAGATATATCATGAAAAATAAGTTAGCGTGAGATATATCCAAATAAGAAGAGATTTAACAAGTAAAACCTACTTAGATCTAGCAATCTAACATAAGATCACACCCTACAAACCCTGGATTGAAAAAATAAACAAAAATTGGAAGGTGAAAGGAAAAGATTTTGTGTTTTTTTGGTTGAAGAAATCAATAGACCAATGCCTAAAAAGGGTCATGGGATCCCTACACAATTATAGATGAACCTTAGGTTTAAATATGAGACAATTTTGAGGGTTGTTGGCACAGGGGCAGACCCAGGGTTCAATGCTACAACAATGCACCAACAAAACCCTAACTACCAGCCCTTTCGGCAACAGCTATGAGGTAGATGAAGTCTCACCCGGGGTAGAGGCAGGGGTGGTTGCAGGACTCAGGTGTCTGCAACCTTAGCTGGGACACAGATCTGTGATTATAATACTTAATAGAGCACTTAGCACCGTTAGTTCATCATTATCTAACCAATATCTACTCTGTAGAGAAAACAGAGCATCNATCGTCTAGTTTCTTTTCCTCAAAGGGGAAATACAGCCTAAGAGTTTGACCTTCTTCTTCAGAGAGTAAATTTGTAGTGAGGGTCGATTTCCCTTCATTGATTTGCATTCATGTTTCTTTGGAGAAAAGAGTAAGAATATTCCTTAAGGCCTTTGCCTCCCTTCTGGAACTTCCACTGAAAATTAATACATCGTCCACAAAGAGAAGGTGAGTGAGGTGCAGAGCTTGAGAGATTTTGATTATGAAGAATGAACCCAATATTTTTGCTTCCGAGATAGCTCTGTTGAGTCCTTCAGCAACTAAGAGGAAAAGTAGGGGTGATAATGGACATCCCTGTCTTAAACCTCTTTCTGAAGGACAAAAGGAAGAGGTTGAACCATTCATAAGCACAACAAAGGAAGCTGTCCATTGATAAGCACAACAAAGGAAGCTGTAATATATATATATATATATATATATTGGACAAAGGTCATCCATCCAAACATTCTCCAAATTAGGGTTTGAAAGATACATAACTTACAATTGGCATAACTTTTGATTGGAAGATATATTTTTGGTGATTAAAAATTTGCGATAAAGAGGAAAAATAGGAGAATTATTATTTTATCACATGGATCCAAAGGTTCCTCCAAAATTTACCTCACCAACTAAACCTCCAGGGAGCTCAACTATGGCTCAAGAAGAAAGAGATGAATTTTTTTAACAGATTGAAGAGGTGGGAAAGAAGATGGATGAGAGTAAGGTACAGGTGGAAAGTAAGATGCAACAGATGGAAAGGAAGATGGATGAAAATAAGGAACAGATGGGAAAGAAGATGGAAGAATTGAAAAGTTCCATGGTAACTATCTTCTTACATCTAGATGAGAGGTTACCTAAAGGTGATACTGGGAATATTGAAAATAAGGATAACAATATTGTTGAACCCCAATTACATATGGGAAATATTCTAAAAAATGTGGAGAACATGAGTATGTATTCCCATAATCATGATTAGTCATCACTTAAAGATCCATATCATAGGGGGTTCAACTCAACACCAAGGAACTACTTCATTCCCAAGATTGATACGAGGAAATTTGATGGTAAAAATCCTATAACATAGATATTCCAAATGGAGCAATTATTTGATCTACCAAGTGTCAAGCTTACAAAAGGTAGCTATTGCATCCTTGTATTTAGAAAATGATCATTTTGTTTGATATCAATGGCTTTGTGAAAGAAAAAAGGATTATATTATCCCTTGGTCCATTTTTACAGATGAATTGATAACACATTATGGGGTAAGAGCAATACATTCTTTAGTCAATTGATAAATCTTTGGCAAAAAGGTCCAATTACAGAGGACATTCAGCACATTCAACAATTTCAAAAGTTCAGTCTCAAGTTAAAGGGCATTGTTATCGCACAATCTGTACTTGCCCAAATCCCAAAGGCAAGTAGGCTTAGATTGGCGTAACACAGAGGTAGTCATGTCACTGTCACCCCAAAATGTTACCTCTTTCTATTTAGGAGGGAAAATAATCACTCCAAGGGAGACATCCCAGGACCTAGTTGGTTTATGAAGGGAGATAAGACAATTGTAAAACCCACCCCTCTCTCCAGGTCACTCGAATGAAAGAAGTCACTTGGTATGGTTTAAAGGGTCAAGGAGAAATTTAAGATGAATGGTACCTACCCTTTACCAATGAAACATCAAATGTTAACAATAACCAATGATATAAATGTTTCAAATCAGTGACTTCGAGATATAAATATGCTACTAAAAAAATCTTATGTATAGACAAAAGATAAAATGTATAGCAACAACAATATGTCCAGAAATTGCAAGTTATGATGACAAAAATGATATAAAAGACTCTGCAATTTTATAGTACTTTGTCGCTTACAATTTTAAGATTCAAACAAGTCAATTAATTAATTTGAAAAAAGGTTCTCAAATGTACTTGTAACAACAGTAAATTAATAGTTATGACAACAACAAACAACTTCAGAAAAAGTACCTTGCTAAGGCAATTTAGTGAATACTTTTGGAATTTATTGATTGTGGTTTGCCTAGTACAAATTCTAGTTGATTTATCAATCAACAAATGATTTTAGCATGCTATCAGAAGTGACTGCAACAACAAAAAGTTGATGATGATGACAACAACAAACAAGCTTCAGAAATTTACTTTATTGAGGCAATTGAACATACACTTTAGCATTTATTGATAATAGCTTGCCTAGTACAAATTCTGGGAAGTTTATAAGACAGTTAGCATGTTGATATTGGCTACAAATAATGGATGTAACAGGAGTTACAACAGCATACAATTGTCTATTGGTATTTCTAGACTAGGTTAGCAAGTTAGTTCAAGTTAGTAGGAGATTCAAGGAAGAGAGTTTGAAAGTTGTTTGATCTCATTCATCCACAAGAGGATAGAAATCAGTGCCTTTACGGGATTATGGAGTCAATAACAACAACAATATCACTTGGGAAATAAAACAATGATGATACTTGTCTAAGGAAAGAGGTAGATGCAAGAGGTGTTGACACTTCAAGGCCTCAAGCTTCTAAGTCTTTGAGAGAGGTTTTGCTAGAGAATATGCACTTCTAGGCCCTAGCGTACCTTCCTTCCTTAGAATTTTGAAAAATAATTGGTAATCAGAGTGAAGTTACTCGAGAGATAGCACTTTAGGGCTCTAGTAATCTCTTCCAAAACAATGTATAATTGACAAATTCAAGCTAGTAGAAAAGTTATAGGGAAAAAGAAGCACTTATGTTTCTCCCCTAGGGTTTTAAACAAGCAATTTCATAATCTTTGACATGAAAAATGCAAATTTTACCACAAACATTCATTACATGAATAAAAATTAGATTTTCTACTTACTTCACCAAGAATAATCAAGTCAAACCCTACTTGAAGACCATTCCACCATGAAAAATGCCAAGATACACCACCATAAAGCTTCCCCAAGGGATGCACACTAGTTAGTTCAACCAATAACCCTTAAAGAGGGCAAAATTTTCATTCAACCACTTGTGTGTGATGAGTTATGATAAAATGAATGTCACTTTATGTTTATTTATACCAAAATTTGACCTTAAATTACTTTAGGTCAAAAAAATCAGGGCCGACTTGGCTAGTTTATTACAAAAATTAAATTTGGACCAAAATAAATTCAATTTGCATCTAAGTAGGGAACCAAAGGTGACGTCATAGCCCTCTAGGGTGAACTTGGGCCTCAAGTGTGGGACATTAGGAAAATAAGATGAAACGTTGGGCCTCCAAAGGCCTAAAATCTGCCCACATGTGTCAATAGCCTCTTGAATGCCTCCAAGGTGACAACCCTAGCTGACAGGTGACGTCTAGGGCTGCAGTGGTGACATCCAAGGCCTCCCAAGGCCAACGCTCAAGTGAGAAGAGCATGAAACCCTAGGTATAGGTCTTCCACAGTGCCTCCAAAGGAAACGTCCTTCCTTCTTCTAATGCAAGCCTTCAGTCTCTTATTACCCCTTAGTTGGGGTTTGAGCATCCATATGTGGGCTTTAAGACCACATGAAGTTCTGATATACTCATTCCCTCGTGTGTACCTATCCACTGGGAAAGGTCCTACAGAGACAACAAGTACGCCCTCCAGGGGTTCATAAGCCATAAGGATCATAACATGTAAATCACATCCAATAATTAAATTACCCGAACATGTGCGTCAAACCCCCCTTATCCCAAAACAAATGCTCAAAGACGTTATGCAATTTGACAAGTTAGTTATGGAGAGGGTCTTAGGGTGTCCTATTGGGATAATCCCCCCTAATTTTGGGGTGTTTCCCAGGTGAATTATGGCCAAGTGATGCAAGTGTATGAGGTAGCATGGGGTAAATATTTGGGCATGGGGTGCATGTGATAACATGGAAATGTAGAGTCTTACATGTGGGTGCCTTTGTGGAGGGTGAGTTGCACCTTGTCATGGATGCAATTGTTTCCTACCCCATTCATTACCATCTATTCTTAGATTTCTTTCTTTTGATATTTTCTCTTGTGCCACAAGGGAATAGTTGAGGGCCACTTTCCTAGCTTGATGACCAGAGGCGACAGTGTTATCCACAAACATTTCATGGAAATGAGAATTTTGGCTCATAATGAGACCCCCTTTCTCTCGGCTATGCCACCAAAAGCCACTACCCTAGTTCGGTGACCAGATAGGTGGTAATGTCATAATGCTACATGTCCATGGTCATAATAGGCCAGCTTGTGATGAGACCTCTTATCCATCAACTAGTACCTTGAGTGTTTATGTTATCTTGTGGGTTCCCTTTTATTATTGAGAAGCTTTTCACTAATTTCTCGAGGATCCCTGGGCAAAGCATCTCGAAGGCTCCGAAATTGAAATTTAATTCTTGCCAGCTACTTTTACCCTCTGGGCCTTCAACCCCTTCTTCCCACGAGGTAAGGTATAACCCTTCCTAGTGTAGCCAATCCCAATGCCCAAAAAGAAAGGGGATATGGAAGGAATAAATATGGAAAGTGGTAAGTATGGAGGGAAGGGACGATGACTCTTCAAAGACCCACCCAGTAGCAACCCATCCTAAAAGGAAATCAACTTACTAGGGCATTGTGTCACCCTCCCTGGTTTAAACAAGGCAAAGAGCACAATTTCCAAGCAAATGTCATGAAATGAAGAAGGATTCAATACAATATGTTCAAGTGCTTCAAAAATCAGAGTGATACATACCATGATATCCAGGCTCATTACCTCATGGAGAAAGACCCACTACCACTTCAGGACCATGCTAGTGTGATACACATTGTTGTCGGTGATATGTGGACTATTCTTGAAGAAAAGACGGGGCCTCTGGGGTTGTACTTAGGTCATCCTGATCTCGACACTCCATGTCTGGAACCTGTGGGCATCGAGAAACGATCTCCTTAGTTATACCTAAGCTAGGGGATAACAAACATTAAAGAGGATAATTTGTTATATCTCTTTATGGAAATTTTGAAGGATAACCTTCAACATGAGGTGCATCTCTTCGAACCTAAATCCCTAGAGCAAGCTTTCAATATGGTAAGGAAAATGGAAAACAAAAACATGGCTACTAAAAGGGTGGCCACTAAAAACTATAGAGAGCACCATGTTCACTCTCCTAACCTCACTCAATCGATAAGTTTGACACCTTAACAAATGGATGAAAGAAGAACAAAGGGACTATGTTTCAATTATGACATCAATAAAAGTAAGGGGCATAAATGTGGTGAGAAGAAATTATTCTACATAGACTATGAAGAGGAAGAATATCAAGAATTGGAACCATCACGATATCTAGATCTAGAAGAGACTACTACAATGATATCTTGCCATGCATTGGCCGACATCAATACTCCACAAACCCTCAAGATAGAAGGATATATCAAAAATAAAAAGGTAACAATGTTGATTGATTCTAGTAGTAACCATAACTTCGTCAATTACAAATTGTCAAAAAGTATCAATTGCTTTGTATTTACAGCAACAAAGTTTCAAGTAATGATTTCATATGGAGGTACCATAAATTGTTCAGGGAAGTGTCATAGTATTAAGCTCAATATGCGGGAGTATTTATTTGATAGTCCCACAATTTCCATCCAAATGGGTCGTGTTGATGTTGTATTAGGGGTCCAATGGTTACAATCATTGGAAAAAATGGCTCTTAATTTTCATGAGATTTTCCTCAGAAGGAAAGTAAATTGAGCTTATAGGTATCTAGTGGAAATCCTCTAAGGTGATAAGCTCTAATAACATGACAAAATTACTCAAAAAGGGACACCATAGTGTAATTGCACAATTGTGCTCACTAGATGTTCAAACATATATATCATATGCTCCAATGGATCTCCAAATAGCAATCAACAATTATTTCAAGGTATTTAGAGAGATGGTTAAGGGTCTTCCACGTACTCGAGATCATGACCATGCTATTCATTTGCAACCAGGAGGTGTGCCACCTAACAGTAGGCTTTACATGTATCCATATGCACAGAAGAGTGAGATTGATCATATGATCCAAGAAATGTTAGAGGCCGACATCATTCAACCTAGCCAAATTTCTTTCTCTTCACCAATAGTGATGGTTATGAAAAAGGATGGTTCATGGTGTATTTGTCTAGATTATAGACAACTCAACAAAATGACCATCAAAGATAAGTTTCATATTCTTGTCATTGATGAAATATTAGATGAATTGCATGGAGCAATTTTCTTTACTAAGTTGGATCTTCATTTGGGATATCATCAAATCAAAATGAGGCAGGAAGACATTCCAAAAACAACCTTTAGAACACATGAAGTTCATTATGATTTTTTTTTATGCCATTTGGAATTATTGATGCACCTTCAACATTTCAAATCTTGATGAACTCTATTTTCACACCCTTTCTTAGATAATTTGTGTTAGTATTTCTTGATGACATACTAATCTATAACAAATCTTGGGAAGAACATATACAACAAGTTGACAGAGTGTTACAACTATTGGAAGAGCACAAACTTTATGCAAATCTTCCGAGTGTGCCTTTGGGGTTCAAGAAGTGGAATATTTGGGTCATATTGTATCTCATGAAGGTGTAAAAGTGGAGCCTAACAAAATTAAAGCTACGAGGGAATGGCCAATTCCCAAAACCTTGAAGAAAATTAGAGGATTCTTAGGATTGACAAGCTATTACCACAATTTTGTCAAGAATTATGGTCAAATAGTAGCACCTCTAGTAGAATTATTAAAGAAGGAAGAATTTTCTTGGACTCAAGAAGCAACCAAATCTTTTGAAAAACTTAAGGAGTCTATGCATACAAATCTTGTTTTGGCCACACCCGACTTCACAAAAAAAAAAGTATTGTGGAGTGTCATGCCTCAAGCCATTGCATTGGTGTAGTTTAAATGCAAGAAGGAAGTCCACTTTCCTTTGAAAGCATCAAACTTAAAGAGAAAAACTTACTCAAACCTGTTTGTGAAAAAGAAATGTTGGACATACTACATGCAACTAAGAAATGGCACCCTTACATAATAGGAATACACTTCAAAGTAAAAATAGATCATGATAGTTTGAAGTACTTCTTGGAGCAACGGTTATCTTTAGAAGAGCAACAAAAATGGGTTACAAAGATTCTAGGTTATGACTTTGAAATTATCTACAAAAAGGAAAACATAATATTGTGGCAGATGCACTTTCAAGGAAAGAAGAAGAAACAAAGGGTTCATTATGTGTTATTTCTATTTCACAATCTGACTAGGTGGAAGAAGCAAGAATAGAATGGAAACAAAATTAAGAGGTATGCAAGATCATTCAACAACTACAAGAGGACCCCAATTCATTAGATAAATTTGTATGGAAGAATGATTTTATATGGTATCATGATCGCCTATATTTATGTAAGAATCCCCAACTCAAACAAAAGGTCCTTATAGAATTGCACACTTCTCCTATAGGAGGAAATTTAGGGTTCTTGAAAACTTAATATGGGATCAAGAAGGATTTTTTCTAGGAAGGTCTTAAAATTGATGTTCAAAATTTTATGTCTGAATGTGTGGTGTACCAACAGAATAAGTAAGAGAAAATCAAGATGTCGGGTCTCCTACAACCATTAGCTATACCAAGTCAATGTTGGGAAGAAGTTTCAATGGATTTTGTACAACTTTACCCAAATTTGAAGGAAATATTTTCATCATGGTAGTGGTGGATCTACTGAAAAAGTATGCCCATTTTTTCTCTCTTTCTCATACTTTTAAAGAAAGTACAGTAGCTGCAACATTCATGGAAACAATTCAAAAGCTATATGAAGTCCCCAAGTTTAATGGAAGTGGCAAAGATCCAATTTTCACTCGAAATTTTTGGACTGAATTATTTTCTTGTTTGGGTACTCAATTGGGTCACAACTCATCTTACCATTCTCAATTTGATGGGAAAACTGAGATTGTGAAAAAATGTCTAGAAGGGTATGTTCATTGCTTTGCATATAATAAACAAACACAATCGGTCAAGTGGTTGCACTTGGAAAAATGGTGGTACAACACTTCCATACTTAATCAAAAATGTCATCATTTTTGGAAATTTATGGATATCATCCTCCATCCATCACATTTCCGTTGAAAGGGACTGCAAAGGTTCAAGCAGTAGAGGACCACATAGGGCACCAACCAGAGGTTCTCGAACAATTGAAGGACAACTTGGTTATGGCACAAAATATGATGAAATAACAAGCAGATCGACATCACAGTGAAAGGGAATTTGAAGTGGGGGATTAGGTATTTTTGAGGCTACAATAATATAAATATATATCTATTAAGCAAAAAAAGAAGGACAATAAATTAGCACCCAAATATTACGACACCTATAAGGTGTTGCAAAGGATTGGAAGTATGGCTTACAAGTTGGAGTTGCCTCCATATTTACGTGTACATCTAGTCTTCCATGTTTCTTGCTTAAAGAAAGTAATTGGTGACAAGATCCCAGTACAAACTATTTTCCCAGAGATTAATGAAGAAGGGAAAATCATACAAGAACTAGAAACATGCCTAGGGGTAGCTAAGGAGATGATGTATCGAGGCCCACATGTAGCATACATGGAGTGTCAAGAGTTATATTGACCAGCAGAGCCCACATTAGGAAGATAGAGCCCCTCCTTACATCACCACTCATCAGCGACAACAGAGAAACATCCACTACATCGGATTATCCCTCAGAAGACAACAAGTCTTGCTTCATGAGGTAACAAGTCCAGTCTCATGGTTGTTGGAAATATTACACACTCACCTAAAATTATTTTCCTAAGTTTGATAGTCCAATATTGAGAATGATTCTTTAGATGAGAATATTTTATCTAGAGAATATTCTCCTACAAAATAGGTTGTTCCTCTTCAATTCATAGTAAGTTACACTCGGTTATACTAGTGGAAGTCACTCATGCATCGAAACCTCAGTTTTATCACCAACAGTTTCATGTGTCTCTCTCACTTCCACACATGTGTCTCAGTTAACTGATGATTGCCTGGATCAATTAACTAGGAAATGTGGCAGTTCACTCCAATGTCTGTCAGTGAGTGTCTATACCTCTCTAGATCACTACTATGGTGCATTAGTTACTCATGTAACCTATATCTATTGTAAATTATTCAGTCTTTGAGTGTGGGATACAATTAATACAATTCTTTGTTCTCTCTCTCTCTCGTTTCTATCTTTTCTCATTGCTTCTGCAAACTGTGTATGTCCTTTGCTAGCTAGATCTTATATGTATAGGTTCATCCACATTTACATGGTATCAAATCCAACGGATTGCAAGGAAAAGGTGCACCGACATCTTTATTTGCAGGAACTGAAGATTGAAGAACGCAAAAAAGATGGATTATTCGCTGGCAATACTTCTCACGCCTCATAACTATTTGGAGTGGAAGCCAAAAATTTTGCTTCATCTCATATGTAGAGGCTTGTACCAAATAACTATGGAAATGGAAGTAAATTCTGATTCCGCTGATAATAAAAATGACTTTCTCAATAGACAAGATATGGCCATAGGATGTATCTTCTTGTCTATTTTTCCTTAAATTCTCCACCAAGTATATGGTGAATCACGAGACTTAAATCCAAATGAACTATGGACCATATTGGAGGTTCTATTTGAGAATAAATAAGATTGTGAAAATTGCATGCAGGAGATTCAAAACATAGATCCAGAAGAGAAACCATCAGAAGATCAAGCCTCTTATTTTGAAGAGTCTTCTACACAAGTTTTTGCACAAATTTGTGTTCCCTTAGTTGCATATGATGTATACTCCATTTCAGGTTTGTTTTTTGAATTTCATGTGGAAGATATATTTCATGCATCTCAGGAGTCACATGCAAACACTTTTCCATGCGCCATGCATGCATCTCAGGAGACAAAAAGGGGGTCGCACATCAGATTCAATTATGATATTTTTTGAGAAAAAATTGTATATTTTAATTCCACTCAGAAAAATACCCAATTCCAAAAAAAAAATCATTCAAAACGAAGTCCAGGAAGTGAAGTTATGAGAATTTTAAAATCCATAAAGTTTTCAGCATTTTTCCAAAAACGACCGCACGATTTTCAAATATTCATCCAAACTTCATTTGGATCTTCTTCATTACAAAAAAAGAATGTGGATATGTGTGGAAATATCACTGGTGCATTTACTTCATCAGATCCGTGCAAACATCTACATATTCAATTAAATCTTGAACGAGCACAAACTTGCACAGTTGCAAGATCTTCATGGAGTGAAGGACACAACTGCTTAGCAACTGCTTTTTGTTCCTTCTCATTTTTTTTTGTTTTTTCTTATGCATTGTACCTTGAGGGGGGGTTTCCCATGAAGTTTTCCCTCTTTCCTCATTTTTCAGTGTTTCATTCTTAGATGCAATGTACAATGGATACCTAACATGACCTTGATTGTCAGGACCCATTCATCATTTACACCCTAGTAGTGTTCAGAGGGGG